>JAQFZI010001394.1:0-10076 GCA_034695605.1 Eupelops occultus | reverse complement strand
TTTAATTTAATTTAATTATTAGTAGTTCTAAACTAAACAAAATTGAAGTGTCATTCACTTACTGAGCTGATCGACCGATACTTTTAACTCTGGTCTCTGATTGGCTGCCACTCGATTAACACTGATTTAATGCTCAGCTTTTGATTAACTCTAAACGCATTTACTTTTATTATTATTTATTATTTTTATCGTTTATTTCGTAGACACATATGATTTGAATTGAATTATTTTTGATTGTATTACAGTTCGGTGCTCTGACCCCACTTGAACCCCGATTAGGCAGAAAACTGATAGAACCACTAACTAATTTAATTCACAGGTAATTCATTTAATTTATTAGTCTTTCCGTTGGTTTCTTTTTATTCCACTCTTTATTTGTTCCCTCACTTCACTCCTTTGATGTAATTATTATTTGAACGGAAATTAAGCCCTTTTGATGGCATACTTGCAGCACATCCGCGATGTCGTTACTCTATGAATGCATTAATACTGTGATCGCAGTCTTGATATCGATATCGAGTGGTTTACCCAACCATAACGCCTCCATTCAGCTCTGCGTTCAGAAGCTTAGGATTTTGATCGAAGACTCCGATCAAAACCTCAAATATTTAGGTCTTTTGGCAATGAGTAAGATTCTGAAGACTCATCCAAAGAGTGTTCAGGCACACAAAGACCTCGTCCTCACCTGTCTTGACGACAAAGACGAGTCCATCAGATTGAGGTCTTTTCTCAAAACAGGTTTAATTTGTTATTAAATGTTTTTTTATCTGAAAAGAGCCCTCGACTTATTGTATGGAATGGTAACCAAAAAGAATTTGATGGAAATCGTCCAAAAACTGATGGTTAATGTCAATGAGAGCCAAATGGGAAACAAATATAGGGATGAACTGATCGCCAAACTCATTGATATTTGTTCCCAAAATGATTATCAATTTATCGCAAACTTTGAGTGGTATTTATTCGTCAAAATAACCCCTTTTATCTCTAAACTATTGTTTTAATTTTAGGTATATAACGGTTTTGGTTGAATTAGCCCGAGTTGAAGGCGGTACAGAACATGGAGGGCTCATCGCTCAACAACTACTTGACGTCGCCATTAGAGTGGATGCCATTCGTTCATTTGTCACCAGACATATGGTTTGCTTTATCTATAATTTGAACGATTTGTTGAACGATATTGTGTTGTATTTAAGGCCACTTTATTGGAAAATTCTCACCTCTTTTTGAACAATTCATCGGTTTGTGAAGTCCTTTACGCCGCCGCTTGGATTTGTGGAGAGTTCGCTGAGTATGGCTTTAATTTTATTAACTAATTGTTTGACTCAACTAACGATTTGTTTGATTTCAGTCATATTCCTTCCCAAAAGTCAACTCTTTTACATTTGTTGGCAGTGAATGCATTCCCGGCCCACATAACTGCGGTATTTCTTCAAAATGCTTCCAAAATATTATCAAAAATGAGTAAAGAAAAGAACGAAGACTTTTTGAGGCTTTGCGATGAATTAATTGATAAACATTTACCACATTTCTTAACCAACGAAGACCTCGAAGTCCAGGAGAGAGCCTCCAGTCTGTTACAAATCATACAAATAATCAAAAGTGAAGACATAGATGTCGAGCAACTCTTCTTTGCTTATGTACTAAATCCGGTCGCAGCCAAAGCTCAGCGTAAAGTTCCGGTTCCCGTCGGACTCGAACTCGATCTGCCTTTTGTTGAATTCGATGAAACCGATAGCGAAGACGAAAGAATCGATGAAATGAATTTTGTGGGCGAAGAAGAGGAGGAAGAAATACCATTAACTGAAGAACAAATTGAAAATAACGTAAAAACTTCTGAAGAGAGGAGGGCGCAGATGGATAAGAATCCCAATTATCTTAAATCGAGATCCAAGAAAAAGAAGAAAAATCATAAGAAAGACAGAGATTTTGAAATGACTGATGAAGTTATAGAAGAAGCTGAAGAAGTGATCGTTAATAATATTAATCCAAATTCAAGTAATACTATTCCGGGTCTAATATCTTCTCAGAACTTCTTGAAGAAGACTAAACATAAGAAAACCAAAAAGAAAAATAAAAAACACATCGAAGAAGAAGAAGAGGAAGAACCAGAAGTCCAACATATGGTTACAATCAAAGGCCTGGAAATGCCTGAAGGCGTTGAGGCGCACGATATGGAAAGCGACGAAGACATCAGTGACAACACCGGATTAGATCCGCACAAAGCACTCTCTAAGATTACTTTTAACGAATCAGATTTTGTTAGTTCTAAATATGTGTCAAAACAATCAAAAATTTTGGATTCAAATAAATTAGAGGACAATAAGAAAAAGAAATCCAAAAAAGTTAAGACTAATGAAGACTTAGAAGAAAAGAAAGTCAAGAAAAAGAAGACAAAAACAAAGACAAAGCAATTAGAAAATGGCGACAATTTGTTATTAAATGAGACAAACGATGACATCACGACTGGGCCTAAAAAGAAAACTAAAAAAGCCGATCGACCGAAGACTTTGGAATTGAATGGAGAGAAGAAGAAGACCAAAAAGAAGCCAAAATCAAAAGCTGCCACAGTTTTGGAGCCGACAGAAGAGGCGGACTCAATGCGAAAGAGAGACGATTACGAAGAAACAGCGGGAATAGAAACGCCCAGTCTTTTCGTGCCTTTGCAGTCATCCACTCAATCGGAGCCGTCGGAAACACCGGTCGTCGAAACAGAAATGACGGCTCAAAACTGAATTTAAGTTTATTTTAATCTAAGTTTTGAATCATTGATTGGAAGTCAATTCCCGAATAGATTTTAATAAATTTCAAACAAATGTAAAAAATATATATTTATGAATAAATATTTTAAATCAATTGTTTTCACAAATTTTCTCTTTTTATTCATTTATTTAATAAACAAAACATTTTTGAAGAAAGTCTTTGAATAAAAGTTTATTCAATTGAATAACTTATAGAAAAACCTATTAATAGATTTGTGTAAACAAACGAATCGATTTCAATGTTTGGGGTCTTCGGCTAAAACAGGTTTAGATTAGATATCGATTACCAGATATTTGATAAGTTTGTCGTTTAATGATTCGTTTCTTATACCAATTGAGATAATTACAAAAATTTGATGAAAGGCTATTCAAAAACGTTTTTGATTAGAGGCAAAAGAGAGCTCTTATTTCAGGTCTAAAAACAAATCCAATGTTTTTTTTAAATTGCATTTTATTTGTTTTTTAAAATTTAAATTTTAAATTAAAGTTTGCATTCATTTAAAGTAATTTATTATTGAAATGAATTTCGAAATAGACTTTCAATGATTTTAAACATATATTTTGATAAATATTTAAAGTGAAGACACGATTTGTTTATAAAAACTAATAAATATTTTTTGAGACTAATTTTTGAAAATCCAAATAAATGTCTCTGAATATAGTCTCTAACCTTTACGGACATAATGAAAGAGTTTGGTGCGTTCGGTGGCATCCAAACGGCCAGACTCTGGCCTCTTGTGGAGCCGATAAAGACATCAGATTATGGGCTAAAGAAGGTATTTATTATTAATTTAATGGATTAATTGTTGATTAAAATCGACTAAATTTTTAAGGAAACATTTGGAGAACTAAATGTGTGTTAAGTGATGGACATCAAAGAACTATCCGATCGATCGCATGGTCGCCAAGCGGTCAATATTTGGCTTCTGCCAGCTTTGATGCCACCACTTGTGTTTGGCATCAAACTGAAGGCACAGACAAATGGGAGGCAATCGTTAATCTTGAAGGACATGAAAATGAAGTGAAGAGTGTTGGTTGGTCTCAATCAGAAAAGTATTTGTCGACCTGTAGTCGAGACAAAACTGTTTGGATTTGGGAATGCGTTGACTCCGAAGAGTTTGATTGCGCCTCAGTTCTCACGGATCACACACAAGATGTCAAATGTGTTATTTGGCACCCGACTCAAGACATATTGGCCTCTTGTAGTTATGACAATACTATTAGACTATATAAAGATGACGGCGACGACTGGATATGTTGGGCGACACTTACTTCACACGAGTCAACCGTATGGGCCATCGCTTTCGACTCGAGTGGTCAACGGTTGGCCTCTTGTAGTGCAGACAAAACTATTAAAATATGGCAATCATTTGACAGTGACTTAAAGGACTGGAAGTGTGTTTCTACTCTTTCAGGTTATCACAATCGTCCCGTTTATGATATTTCGTGGTCTCATTTGTCAAACCATATTCTGACCGCCGGCGGAGACGACACTATTTGTATATTCAAAGAGGACGACAATAGTTCGGGCGATTGTAATGACAAAGGCTTACAACACTTTTCTGTTGCTGTAAAGTACCCGAAGGCTCACGAAATGGATGTCAATAGTGTTGACTGGAATCCTAAAGTAGAGGGAATTTTTGCCACTTCTGGTGATGACTGTGCCATCAAAATATGGAAATTCTCTCCTCAAGAGTTATGATCGAAGTTATGTTTTAAAAGTTTATTTTTATTGTCAAATGTTTTTCTATTAATTTTGATTAAAAATAAGATTAAATGTCTTTCAAAATCACTTCAAAATTGAATGAAAACTTTGTTTTGACAACACTTAAGACCAATCAATGCCTTAATTAAGAGCAACTCTGATTACATTAAACAATTGGAAGCGCAGGAGCTGTTGCGGGGTCTTATTTTTAACTATAAATTGAAATAAACTAGATCATTTAAAGTTTTATTTTTTAATATCAAAATTGAGTCAAAACTAATGACATATTTTTATTTTTATTGAAAATTGGCTAAAAATGTCATCAATTTTAGTGAAATGTTGTTTACTTGAAAAATAGTTGGAAGACTATTAATATTAAATTTATTAAAGCATTTATTGTGAGCTCACGTTTTTAATTGGATATCATTTTAATACTTTTATATTAAATAATATAATTAAAGCCTTTTCCTAATGAGGGTAAACTTTCATTTAATTAGACATTAATGGGGACAAAGAGGACGATCAAGTTCATCTCTTTACATCTTACATTACCTTTCAAAAGCAATTTCGAAATTAAATAAAATTTACTTTTAAGCTCTTGGTCTTTAATTTAATGATGATATTATATTTTAAAACTAATGAGATATATGAAGTATGATCTAACTCTTAGAAAAGAAGGTAAACTATCCGGTGCTTTGTTTTAATGACTATCGCATGACTGCAAGGACTAAAAATAAGCTTAAGGACAGCCTTTTGTGTATTACAAGGGCTTTATTTTAGCTCTCGATATCGATTAGTTCCATTTGCCCAAAAATTAATATATTTAATGCCTATTTTTGTCCTGGTTTCAGATTTTTCATTAGTTTCAAAGCTTTTGTCGACTCGTTTTTGACCAATTAGTCAAAACATTGTCTGTAATGCGATATTCACTCATTTGAATGCAACCAAAGCGTAACCGAATATATATTCACATAAATATTGCTATGATTTACGATTGACTTTCGATCTCTTGTCTATAATTTTATCATTCAATTGATCTGTTTTTGACATTTTGTTGATTATTTCTTTTGTTTCAATACTTTTAGTATTTGATTTTGAGGTCACTTTTAATGAATGTAATTATTTACAACTAATTGACTAATATTGGAGAATATTAGAGAATATTCTGTATTTTATGAATATATATATTCTTTAGCTTTCATTCATTAAATAATTATGAAATAATTGATTAATCGGCCAAAAGAGTAGCTATTTGTCAATTTTGAATGCAAAATAAGCGTCCAATTATGTTGGGTCCATTCCTGTGGGACCGACTACGAGGACGGTTTCTAGTAAATTCGGGTGCGGTCTAACTGTTGACACACTTCTTTCACATATATATATCCGCCGTATATTCGCTTTTGTAGTAATGTTTGTATTCACTATTGTGTGACAAATACGTGATATCTTTCAAACAGAATCTGAATTTTAATCAACAATTTTTTTGGTTCTCTAGTCTTTTGGCTTATGTTGTTATCTGTTCCGCACTCACGTCCAATATCTGCGCAAAAGCCACTATTGTTTTCAAAATTGTTCAAATTTTTCTATGAAATTCGACCCAATTATCCAATTAAAGTGCATTTCATTTGAATCGCTATCTTTTTAGCCGAAGTTTTTCCATCTATTGGTCGCCATTCCATTGGTTCCATTGGTTCCGTTCCATTGCTTTTGTTTTTGAGTTAAATTGATTTCGAAATAACTGAATAACAAATGAATAATAAATGGCCTCAAAGTTGTCTTTTAATGGATTTTACAAAACAGTATCGAAATGAAAGATAGATTTTAATGAATAATTTGAATTATTAGTTATCTACTGATGAAAATAATTAGTGTCTCACAATCGGAGAATAATTCTCAAACGGAATCCATTAACAACTCATTTGACGATAAAAGTTCCGATAATCAAAGTTTTGTTGTTTTCCAATACGGAGTAAAGAATGAGAACAGTTTATCGACAAATCCTCAGTTCCAGTACCAAAAGCAAAGCAAAATTTCGGACATTGAATCCGATTCACTGCCCATACCATGGATTGCGGCCATAATTATAAATGCAATTCTTGTGTTACTCTTTATTTTGTTTGTTATATACTGTTATTGTAAAACCAAAAAAAGTTTGTAATCTTTAACTTCTTTATAAAAAAATATTTAATTTTAGTTTCAATTGATATAAAGGAAGGCAACGAATTAGAAATCCAGACAAAGACTCATTATTTTCCAGCAAATCATCAAAACATAGCGTACAAGAAGTGACTAAAAGTGATACCAAAGAAAATATTTTTAATGTAGAGACTGAACACAAAAGACTTACTCAAAATGAATCGATTGAGAGTCCCCTACAAAAGAATAGGAAGACTTCAATGAAGTCTCCGGCGAACATGGTCAGAACGGTTACCCGTTTGGGAATGAGAAGTGGCACTAATGATACCATTGATGAGTATAATCCAACCGATAGTCCATCTGTTTCCCAATTCACAGATAAATTGAATGATTCGGTTCCAAATCAGCCACAATATAAGGCCAAACATGAAAATGAAGAAGAATTGGAACAGACAGAAATGGAAGATATGGAACCATTAACTGAAATGGAAGGTCAGTAAAAATTAATAATAACTACATTTGAAGCTATTATTAGGTCTGAGTTGAGTATAATTTATAATTAGATGAGACCTATGAAGCGAATGGAGATTCAGGGTATGCCGAACAGAATAAACAAAAGGATCCTGATAAAATTAGTCTTAAAGAGGCAAAGAGTAGCCCAACTAAAGTGAAACAATCCAGTCCTATAAAAGAAAAACATAGTCCTTCCATGAGTAGAGCTACAAATATAATGGGAACAGTGAGAAGTCTGGCCCAATCACCAAGAAAAACTTCTGCTGTTCAAAGAGCTCAAACTCCTGGCTCTCCTCACTCTTCTTCACACTCAACAGCAGTTCAAACCTCTCCAAATAAAAGTTGGGCCGACATTCCCGGTGCTGTCGTCGACAAAGACTATTTTGATGAAAGAATGATAAGTTTAAGAGGAGATACCGAAAGAAAATATTTTTTGTATATTATTAAAGACGTCAATCCTTATACTAAAAAAGAATGCATCGGAAGAGTAACACTACCGGCGCGACAGAGAATGACTCTAGAACAGTTAAGATACCATTTAATGCAATCAGAAGATGAGACTATAAGAAGTTGTGCGAAAAGAAAATTCAAATTTCTGTCGGAATCCTATCGTTTGGTTGTTATGAATGAGTCCTTCACTCCCGTCGATCAGATCTATCAAACTCAGGGAATATTCATTAAATTCAATGCCGGAGAATCCCTTCCTTTCGGATACAAAAGCAAAAACAAATACCATACACCCAGCAAACAACCCCAAAATGAGAGCATTTATGGGGACCGACTTAAACCACAATTGGGTTCAACGACAAGAAGTACACGAAGTTTTGCTAAAAATACCGAAAGTGTTTATGGATCGACTGTGAAAAGTACACAAAGAAAGGAAAGCATTTACGGTAGTTATGGAAGTTATGGCAGTTCCTATGGAACCACTCCTAAAACTTATAGGAAAAGTGGTATTTATGACTCGACTTCGAAAAATAGCGAAAAATCGAGATTTGGTTACGAAAGGACTCCAAACAAAAAAGAGGAATCAAACTATACTTTTGATAGAACTCCCCGAAGACGAGACCAAAACGGTATGAATTGAATATTTTATTTAATCGAAAACTTTATATTCATTTTCACTCAGTTTATAGAATATACGACAACTTCTCAGCAATATATTTCGACTCCAATGTCGGTGTCTCCGGCAGTTTCCCCCCGATCAAGAATGAGGTTGTGCCAGAAAATACAAATCAAAGACCAGGTAGAAAGAGGCCTGTTGGAAAAAATGCCAAGTTTTATTACTTGTGAGTAATTTTTCTTTTTTCTTATTAATTGACAAAAATTTGTTGGAATTGTATTTGAGATGAGATTTATATTAAATTTTCTCCAAAAGGAAATTGAGTCACAATTTTATTAAAACTAATAATTGTTTGATTGTTAACAGCGAGCCTCGACAGCGCTTGTGATAACCCGGGCTGTACTAATAAACCTTTGCTCAAATGTCTTGTTTGCACTCAAGTCAATTATTGCAGTAATAATTGCAAGAAACAGCACTGGATTAGTGACCATCGTTTTACCTGCAAGAGTGAGTTATTTGATAATTTTGATATATTAACTAAAAATAATGTTATTCTGTTCAGAGCCTCCTTGGAAGGGCTGATTCAAATTATTTATATGGCATTTATAGATAATATTAGTTGAGTTTTGGATTCATAATTTATTAATAAAATTGTTTTATATGTAAAAAGTATATAAAAATTTTATTCTGAAAATAAATTTTTATTAATAAAATTGATCTCAAAATAGATTTAAAATTTATGTGAAAAACAAAATCAAAATTCCTTAGAAATGAAAGTTTAAGCGTTTAGTGTATTATTAATGTGAAGACGTGATGATAACCACATCACATATCCTCTTATTCATTGAATTCATCTGATATTTCTTTAATTATTTGACTTAATTGAATGAAATCAAAAATTTATTGAGATATTAGTTACATATCTGATGGCCTCACTATTAATAGAATTAAATTATATTTAAATTTAAATAATTTATGTTTAATTTCACAGATATTAGTCTTAATTTGAACAATAATTAAAAGCAATGAATTCGCGAATTATTATTCCATTAGTTATCAATCTTTTTATAATTAATGAAAGTTTTAAAATATTAATTAAAGGTTTAATCAACTTTTAGTCAATAAAATTGTCAAATAATTAATGATTTTTTTTAAATATATTAAATGAAACGGTTATCAAATGAAATGAAATATTGAAATATATTTGAATTATTAATATTAGTGTTGTTCCCAATATTTGCTACTTAAAGCCGATCACGTATTTGTCCTCAAATATCAAACCTTTGAAAAGTCATATAAACTGAAAAAATCAATGAATTTTTGATTGCATTCAAAATTTGATGCGAATCTCTAGTAATTGTATGTTTCAATCAAATTACTCTCAAAAGACTTGAATACGAAAAAATCTAATCTAATTTTTGTCAAATTTATTCAATTTTCTTATAAATCGATTATATTTGGAGGAAATTATGTTATATTTAGCAAAAGTTATTAGATTTTAATCAATGATCAAATTTAATAATTTAGTTATAGCTATATCATAGATAATTAAGATTATTAACCAGGCATGCACAAGGGGGATATAGGGGATTTCCAAAAAAAATTTAGGGTGGGATATAGGCTGGTTTTAAAAAAGCTTAAAATTTCTTTTAAAAGCTAAAAAATCATTTTTCTCATGCATTTTATGTTAATTTATCGAAAAAAATATAAGAATATCATTATTAATAAGCAGTTTTGAGTATCCCCCTTGTGCATCCCTGATATTAACCAAATAAAATAGGTCGGCCCCCAATAGATTATAAGTTACTAAAACATTGATTCTATTGATTCTTGAGAAGTGACGCACAGGTAGAGAAAGAGTGCATTAAAATTTATTAACTTTATTTAATAAAAAGGATTT
>JAQFZI010001393.1:0-10078 GCA_034695605.1 Eupelops occultus | reverse complement strand
GCGAGTTGTCAGCTAATTATTAATTGATTGTTAGTTATTCATTGAATAAATTTATTTATTTCATTAATATCTGTTTTTAAAATGAGTGAACAACTGATTAAGAGATTTGTTTCAATTGGTTTGAGTGAAGAGAAAGCAAAAGAAACGCTCAAAAATGAATCGTTAAGTAAGACTTTGAATGATCTGATTATAGAAACCAATAAATACCTGAATTTAAATAATGGTTCCAACAAATCGATTGGTAAATTGGTGTACCAGACGGCCACTACTATCAAGTCTCAGATTAGGTCTCATTTGCCGCTTCTCATTGAATATATCGCCAAAGAAAAGATAGACTCAGAAATTAAATTAAACGCTGCTATCGATTATCTTCTCACTAATCCCTCGACTGATATCGATATTAAGGCATTTGAGACCAGTTGTGGGGTTGGAGTGACAGTCACTGCCGAACAGATCAGAGATAGCGTAAAGTCTGTGGTCGACAAACATAGAAATGAATTAATAGAAAAGAGGTATCGATTTAATTGGGGTTTAATTATGTCTGAATTGAAGAAGTCACTGAAGTTCGCCGACGGAAAGGCTGTTAAAGCAGAGCTCGACCGACAAATACTTGAACTTTTGGGACCGAAAACAGAACAGGATTTGGCGAAACCGGCAAAAGAAAAGTCTAATAAATCGGTGAAAGAAACGAATAAATCAGTTAATGAGAGCTCAGAAACCGATGAAAATTATATGAATTTTATTGAATTACTCAGAAATAAGGCTCATTTGCATAAACCGGGAGAAAACTTTAAAACCGATGGTTATGTCATCACCGAAAAGACAAATGAATTAATAAAAGAACACTTGAAGGCCACCGGCGGTAAAGTTATGACGAGATTTCCGCCCGAACCCAATGGAATCCTACATATCGGTCACGCGAAGGCAGTTAATGTCAACTTTGGTTACGCGGAAGCGCACAACGGGTACTGTTATCTGCGTTATGACGACACCAATCCTGAAAAAGAAGAGGAGAGGTTTGTCCGCGAAATCAAAGAAGTTATTGAATGGTTGGGATATAAGCCCTACAAAATCACTTATTCCTCCGACTATTTCGATAAACTCTACGAATATGCCGTTCGACTCATTAACAAAGACTTGGCGTATGTTTGCCATCAGAAACAGGAAGACATTAAAGGCTTTAATCCTCCTCCCTCTCCGTGGAGGACAAGACCCGTATCTGAAAGTTTAAAATTGTTCGATGATATGCGAAGAGGAAAACTGAATGAAGGGGAGGCCACTCTTCGCATGAAATTAACCCTTGAAGAGGGCAAACAGGATCCCGTGGCCTATAGGATCAAATATGTGGAACATCACCGCACAGGAAACAAATGGTGTATTTATCCGACGTATGATTTCACTCATTGTTTGTGTGATTCAATCGAAAACATAACCCATTCCTTGTGTACCAAAGAGTTTCAGTCGCGCCGTTCCTCTTACTACTGGTTATGTAACGCTCTGGATATCTACTGCCCGGTGCAGTGGGAATACGCCAGAGTTAACATGAATTATACGGTCGTCTCAAAGAGAAAAATCGCAAAACTAATCGATGAGAAGATTGTCTCCGATTGGAGTGATCCAAGACTTTTCACTTTAACAGCTCTTAAGAGACGTGGTTTTCCTCCCGAAGCTATCAATTCATTTGCTGCCAGAACGGGTCTGACGGGTGCCTTAACTTCTGTCGAACCAGTTATGTTAGAATCAATTGTTAGGGATTTACTCAATACAAGTGCTCGTCGGGCGATGGCTGTCTTGAATCCACTTAAAATTCGAATTACAAATTTCCCATCGAATACACCATTAGTTCCCATATATATTGAAGTTCCAGATTTTCCGTCGGATCTGAATAATAAGTCAACGCATTTGATTCCATTCGAACGCGAAATCTTCATCGAAAGGGATGACTTCAGAGAGAAAACCGATGATAAGAGCTATAGAAGATTGACTTTAAAACAAAGAGTTGGTCTCAAACATGTCGGTTATGTCCTCGAAGTGACCAAAATTATTAGGTCTGCTGACAATCAAATTGAAAGTCTCGAAGCCGTCTGTTATAACGTATCGGACGTCGAGAAACCGAAATCATTTATTCATTGGGTGTCGACTCCAATCATTGCTGAGGTCCGTCTCTATGAGCCTTTGTTTAATCACAAGAATCCGGAAGATCCCAATGAAGTGCCCAACGGTTTCATATCTGATTGTAATCGTAATTCCCTGACTGTAATAAAAGAGGCGTTCGTCGACGCGTCTGTCAAATATGCCAAACCCTATGATAAGTTCCAATTCGAAAGAGTCGGCTTCTTTAGTGTCGATCCCGACTCCAGACTCGGAAGAATGGTGTTCAACAGAACAGTTTCCCTTAAGGAGGGGACCGGAAAAAACTAATAGTTTTAATTGAGAGGTGAAAATAACCTTTAATTGAATTAATTGCAGTTTTAATAAAATTTTTAACTAAAAATCATTTATTTTTCCAAAATTATTGTCAATTAATGTTTTAATTGTTTATAAAACAAGTTATGAATGAAATTAATAAAAGTTGCATAACTTGACGGCTGAGTTGAGCCCAAAAGGCATATCGTTTTGAGTGAAAACATATTTAAGAACAGAACTGAAAGTTTGAGAACAAAAGTATTTTTGATTTACATTAATATTCAAACAATTATTTGTGTTTTCGACTCAAAAGTTTTGAATTCAAACTGTTTTTCACAACGAGATTAAGGTTTCGGAAACTCGAGTAAAGCCTATTATAATAATAGCCTTACCTGAGTGATAGGTATATCCCAAAAGTGTGGCGTTTATTAGCGTAAAGCGTTTGAGTCCTTCCCCGAGGCGTGTCTGACACATATCGTCGTTATGTTGAAGTCAAATATCTTTGGATTTAAAAGTTTTTTGTATTAATTTATTTCATGAGTCCATAGGTTCGCGAAATATTAGTCCGTTTTCGCGAACTATACAATGGTTTCACTCAAACTGTTTTCAATGGTTTTACTATTGAATTGTTGTTATGTTGTGTTCACTACATCTCAAGTGCATAAAAAGCGACCAAAAACTATACTCATTTTAGCCGATGGTATTAGATATGACTATTTGAATGACTCCACTCTCACCGGCTTTCAAAGAATTGCAAGGAATGGAGTGCGCGCCCAATATGTTCAGCCAATATTTCCGGCCAATTCCTACCCGAACTGGTATACCATAGTGACCGGTAAGTGATCTAAACAGTGATCTACACTAGTGTTCAACTCTTCCACTTGTGTTGAGTCAAACTTCCTGAAAGCTACTTGTTACTACAGTTACTACAGTAGTAAGAGTGGCCTAAAAACCCACTAACCTTTCTATAAGTGACACTTGAGTTTACTTTTAAGTGCTTCCAGTTTTTAGCGCTATTCTGATCTCTATTCAGAACAATACCGAACTTGTGGTCAGTTTTCACTTCTTTGATCTCAATGTCAAAACTTTTATTCGCTTTTCACTCAAAATATAGGAATTTTGAGTTAATCTATGGTTTGACAACTTTTTTAAAAATAAGATTCTTTTTCTCATATATTTTGATTATTAATTGGGAAGAACTCCCTTAAGAAGTCCACTCACTTCACCGATGGCTATGAATTTTCACTAATGTTTTGATGGTTTGTGACCTCTTTTGATGAAAGATTTGAAGTACTGTTTAAGTATTTGGAGAAAACTTTCATCAAAATCGGGTCAAATACAGCCAATAATTAGAGAAATTTAAATTGACTTTTGTTCTGTTTTGACTCAGGTTTAGTTAGGTTAAGACCAAACTTATTTAGTTTTTAATGCATTTCTAATGGTTTGTATTCTTAGCTACTGATGACCAGCAAAGCAACTCCTCCAGGAGTATTATATTCCAGGCCTAAGGAGTTTTTTTTGCTAAATAAATAAACAGTTTTCAATGATTCTCATACATACTTATAAAGTTACCAGATCTATTTAATTGGCCATGATTCATGTTCAATTTCTTCCTGGCCAATGTTTATCAAGGAAAATGATGGCTTGATTTTAGTTTTTCTTTGATTTCATCAAAAATTTCAATTTCAAACAGAATTACAAAATCTTTGAGAGTTTAAAGAAGTATTATAATATTAACCTGCAAAACCTTGATTATTAGAGTTATAAGATCTGTCACTTGATTTGCTTTTTGAAACCTGGTCACACTACATACATATATTTACTTAGAATTTCTAATCTAATCTTCAAACTGACTTTCAATTAAAAGTTCAATTTATTGTCAAATCACTTAATTTTTAATCGATTTTTTATGCTTTTATTTTAATTCAATGCAAATATTTTGAAATTAAATGACATGTTTTAAAAGTCATTGTTTATTAAGCTTTGATTGACTTTCAATTTAATTGACTGAAGAATACATTCAAAGCATTAATTAGTGGTAATATATAATCAAATCTTATTTAATTAGCTTTAATTTGAAGAAAAAAAGTATCTACTATAATCTATAGCTAATAATTGAGTAATAATAGTAGATTGTTAATGTTGAAATCAAGCTATTTATTACTTGAATTAATGAACTTTCTTAAAATGCTTTAAACATTGTTTGAAATTTTTTTTCCTTTAAAATGAATTATGTATTTATTTTTGAATAATAAAATCAGAATTTTTTAAGAGCCAAAAAAATTGGTATAACATGGCTTTGCATGTCATGGCTTAAATAACAGGATGATTTATTTATTTTATTATTAGCTACGGAAACAATGTTTAAGAAACAAAAGCTTTTTTTTATTTAACGATAAAATATTGGCTTTAAAATAGTGTTACGAATGAAAGTCTTTCAGATAATAAATGAGATAAAAGTGAAAACAAGGAGTTATTTGAACCGCACTTTCATTAGAGTTTCCTTTTTTAGTTCAAACAAAAGAAATATAAATCATTAAATGTTAAGCATTTTATTGAAAGGTCTTTACGGTGAAAGCCATGGAATGGTACAGAATTTTATGTATGACCCCAAAGAAAAGGAATACTTCATGATGGCACCTGACAAGAACGCTTCCCATCCTCATTGGTGGAATGGCGCCGAACCAATTTGGATAAATGCTGAAAAACATGACTTGAAGACTGCAGTCTACTGGTGGGACGGGTGTCAGGTCAAAATTAGAGGCAAAGTTCCAAGTTTTTGTCTTCAATACCAAAGTTTTTGGACATGGTCAAATGTTAATGAAGACACTACTAATGCTTTTTATGAAATCCTCGATCATTTTGAATCAGAAGAATGGCATTTAGGACTTGTATACTATGAGGCAATCGATGCTTTAGGTCATGCTTTTGGCCCCGAGTCCAACGATCGGGTGGAGGCTGTCCGGGAATTCGATAAAATATTGACTCATCTGCAAGATGAAATAGAATTGAGGAACATGCAAAATGAGGTCTAATTGATTATTAATCTATACGTCTGTCGAAAGCCATAAAAAATGATTTTCCCATTTGTTTGAACTTTTGAACCAAAAGTTTTGTTTAATTTCTTCCGTTATTTAATATTTTGTTATAATTTGATTTGATTTGAAGGTAAATGTTGTGGTCGTTAGCGATCACGGAATGGTTGAAATCGATGAAAACAAAAACACAAAATTGATCGATATCGAGACCATTATTGACCCTGATGACATAGAAGTTATGCTCGACAGAGGAACTACTTCTTTCCTTATCCCCAAGCCTAATAAGGAAAACAAAGTTTGTTTGTTCTTCCGTTTTCAAGTTCTAATTAGTTATCATGCTCAATCAATGCATTTTTCTTGTTTTTAAGGTCTTGGAGGCATTAAAAAGTTCAAAAACAAAAGGCTTAAAGTTTTATAAAAAAGAAGACATTCCTATTCGATATCACATTAAAAACAACCGAAAGGTTTCTCCAATTCTTTTGGTCGCAGAAAAGGGATATTTTGTTAGAGGAGTGGGTATTGAATGAAAGTTATCAAACATTTAGTTTAATTTCTTTTGAAATCAGTTTCCACAGGAATCTAAAACAAAACCAGTTTGGGATGTGCTCTACGGGCAAGTCATTAGTCATTTAAAGATATATAAAACAGGTTTTGCATAAAAATAAACTAAACTTTCAAATAATTTATTCAGTGGTCATCACGGCTATGATCCATATGATGTGGAACAGATGCGGACCATTATGTATGCGCGAGGACCCGGTAGGCATCCCTAAAACTTTGCTCAAACATCAATAAAATAATGCAATCAATGAATTTTTAAAGGATTTAAGAGGAACTTCACGTCAGGACCTTTAATGATGACCGATCACTATAACTTATTGTGCTATATTCTGGGCATTGAGGCCAAACCTAATAACGGTACCTGGGATCATGTCAAAGACATGACCTCTGATGCGGGTGCAAAAGTGGCCCAATTAATAACCTGTGCTTTGAGTTCAAGCACTCGTCTGAAAATAGAGAACGTCTTAATAGTATTTGCAATTATTGTGATATTAGTTATGTTTAGTTTAGGATTAAATAATTGAATCAAATTTTCTAACAAATCATTTCAATAAATGTCACATATATTTAATGTTCACTAAATGTGATAACATTTTCATTAAACTCTTGTAATATATCTTTAAAATAATTGATTTTCATAATTATTTCAATAACAGCAACAACAAGAACAAGATCAATTTGCAGAAATTAATAAAAATCACTGCCAATAAATTATATTAAAAGGCCAAAGGTGTTCAATTTTTTAAAACTAACTTGATAATATAATTAAGTTTGAAAAAAAACAATTAACATGCTTAAATTGTAACAAATATATATAATTTTCCATTTTATCAAAATGAGCTTGATAAATTATTTTCTAAAATAAAATATTGAAGAATGATTGTCCAATAGATGGCAGGTTTTATCTCTTTGTAAGGACTGCCTGTTGTAGTGAAATACAGTTTTGTTTTTATGAATGAATTTCATTTCAATCAATAGATTTTGTTTACGAGAAAACTTCATTTAAAATCATTTGAATTATCAATTTTTCTCTTCATTTTTATTTATGTTTTTATTGAATATATTTTCAGAAATAAATGAAATTATTATTTAAAATTGATTGACCATGTTCCTTCTATTTGAAATGCGGACAAATCAATTGACAAATAAATCAATCGATTGATTGATAGTATGTTTCAAAGTAAAGAGCATTTGATCCGATCTTCTGACCCATCGCTTTGGGGATTTGCAGGACTCGACCTCAACGATGAAGATCACAGTCACAAGTAATCAATCATTTATTATCTCTTTTGAAATAAATCTGAAAACTTGATTCAACGGTTAATCTCTTTATGTAATAAACATTTAATAGTCTGTCCACTCGTTTATGGAATGCATTGAATTCAAAGCTCTTCAATGTTTTGATCGTTTTATTGGTTTTGATCCATACTTTTGCCATAATATCACTAATTCTGATCGATTCCCAATGGATTAATGGTATTTCATTCATATATTCCTTTCTTTAGTTAATTATTAGGATCTTTAGGATTAGCTTGATAACCTTAAAACATATCCTTAAATCTAAGGTATATTTTGAGTTTATACCTCTTTGGCTATCCCTCTATGTCTATGTTTTACATAATGTAATGATTTGATTCATAAACCTTTAAATAATATGTAATAAGAAATTTGTGTAATTTATATGAATTCGTATTTATTATAATTTGAGTCAATAATGCAGTCATTGAGTCATTCGATAGCTTTTTAAATATCTATTTCTTTGAGAACTCTATTGATTATCAATAAAATTGTAATTCGAGTCTATTCTCTGTCCTGAAGACCCATATTGGAGACCAATAAATAACTGCACAGATATTATAAACGCGACTATACCTGAATCGGTTTCAATTGTTCACATGAGTCCAACTTTGCTCACAACTCAACATATTTTGTCTTATATTTCGTTAACAATTATATCCTTTTTCTTTATTGAGGTAACCATTAATTTGTAGTCAGCCCTCATTGCCGTCGAATCATTGATTTACTCAGACTTTGATTAGAGAAAGGCCCTGAGCTATACTTCTCTATCCTTTACTATGTTTTGATTTGATTCTGGGAAAAAAACTGTAATAAGAGAAACCCACACAAAATATCGATTCCACTCTTTTCAAAATATTCCATTAAGTTATTTAAGTAGAAAAAAGTAGAGTACATCTGACGGTTCCCATCACTGATTGCTGACTACATAATAATCTCTTGAAAAAGTTGAACAAAAATCTATAATTTTTTATTTTATTTTTGAATTTAAAGGTTTTATTGCGAATATATAGCGGAAAATCCAAATTATTTGTACAGCCGTTCGACTTATTGGACGGATTACTCGTTATAATAGTATTTATTTTAAGCCTTGTATTCTATTTTCATACCTCTTATGGCACCAAAAATGGTGGCAAACAGTCAGCAGTTCTGATAATTGTGTTGCGTTTGTGGCGAGTCTTCAAAATAATAGGTTCTATAATAGAAGAATCGCAACAAAGAATTTTGTATACATTAAGTGTTTGCGAAAAAGAGAAAACCCATTGCGAACACAAAATTGATATCTTGATTCTCAAAGTGGAAGACCTCGAGCATGAAGTGGCATATCTTAAGGAAAAGCTCAAAAAGACTGAAAAAGACAATTCCGCTTATGTCCAGCAAATTTTGGAGAGAAATTCTAAGAAATCGAATGCAAAGCGGACTCAATCGTCACAGTCTTACTGTCCCTGTCGTAAAGACAGCTTCAAAATGATGGCTTCGCCACAATTTGAAACAATAGTTGATTCAGTGAAAGGTTGCGCTCAAATCAATTCGACTTTTGTTGAAATCGAAACTCAATCAATGGCTTCAAAGCCATACATCAATGAAATCGATGAAAATGTCATCGATTTGGATGATTTCGCTAAGAATTTGGCGCAAAGTATTACTATTGATGTAATGAATGCCGTTATCGACAAAAATAATTGCCATACAATCGATACAATCGAAGACTGTTTGTCTGAATCATCGGCGCTGACCTCAAAATTCAATGGAATGCAAAGTCAAAGCAATAAAATGCGAATCAGTCCGTCATCTTCTCGTCACTCATATAAGAAACTCATCAATAATTCAATCATAAAACCATCGATTTTTAATGAATCAGACATCTATTCAGGCCTTTACCTCATCTCCGATAAGTTAAATCATTCGAAACCAAATCAGTCCAAAACTACTTCAAGTCTTGACTCGAGTTCAGCCGCACATCAACTCAATGATGAGCCCGATATCGAACGCATCAGAAAAGTCGAATTTACTATTAATGAACGGGTAATTACCCCCCATTCCTATTAGAAAATTGTTTTTAATAATTTTTAAATTTGTTTAATTCTATTTACAGGACATTCCTCTGAGTTCACTATAATTTGATCTCCGATTGATAACAAACCAAAATATTTTATTAAATGAATATATTTATGACATTATATCTGAATCTATGCCAAAGTATTATCTCATTTGCACTTCTATTCACTATTAACTCATTTCAAGAAAGATTAAGTTTTTCAAAGTCTAGTCTTTTATAAACTAAATTGTTGTGAAATCTGTTGAAATTCTGTTGAATTTCTCAACAATAATATTAAAATCGTTTTGATTGTTCCAAAGGGTCCTGCAGCTTATCCTAGGTAACTAGCATGGTGCTTTGATAATAAATTCAATTATTGATTTTAAAACTATTTTACATAAAACACAAAACATTTAATTTTAATTCAAATATATTTTTCTGGTTTTTAACATTGATTTTAGTCTTGATTTCAGTGTTTTTATAGACAAATATATATTTTTCATTATTTTATAGAATATTTAATTTCTTAATAATTAGATTTAAAACACTTTATATCAATAGATCCTTAAATTAAAGATTTAGATCTGAATAATGTTATTAATAACTATAACTATAAACAAAACTAAATAATTGCCAAACAATTTAAGTTTTATTTCTTTTTTTGTGAATAAATATAATTAGTTATTCAAAAATCATTGTCGCTATCATTTTCCTCATTTTTGTTCTTGGTCTTCTGCAC
>JAQFZI010001392.1:0-10092 GCA_034695605.1 Eupelops occultus | reverse complement strand
AAAGTGCCTCAATTTTAAAACTTTTGTAATTTTGTGTAAATGGGTTTCATTTAAATGAATTTTTTAAATAAAACCATACCTTCTATTAAACATTACGATATGTTTGTATGATTTCAACAAAAAAATTAACATGCTAAGTATGCGCATTCAAAACGTACACTAATCGCTGAATAAATCGCTGAATTTGCAATCCTATGCTCTAGCTACTATTCAAAATAATAGAAATTTTTATTTAAAATACAATTTTTCATACAAACTTCCAATTTTGTAATCATAATTAGAAACACATCAAGCATGGTTGATGTAGCTCCTGGAATAACGTAACTAGAAAATTTGAAGAACAAGTAGATTTTCATTTTAAAACAATTTATTTTATTCAACAATACATTAGAAGTGAATTAATTTTAATAATAAATTATATAATTTAAAATATAATAGTCAGGGAAAAGTATATTTTAATTATTATACATTTTTGCTAGTCATAACTAGGTAGCCTTCATTATGTCCAGCATTTCCATAATCTTCTATTTCCAAATAAAGACCTGATGTTCCTTGTTGTTCATTAATTTCTGCGTACACACAATCTTCATATTCATTTGGCAAATCTATGTCATCATAGGGTTCCATCTGAATGTCATTTTTATTATTCTGTTCACTTTTTTGTATTTCTCTTGACTTTTTGAAACGAATAATTAGAAAAATAACCCATATAACTAAAAGAAAGGAGATTATTGAAGTTAGGACAATAATCAGAATTTTAGGAGACTCTTTTGCAAAATCGGTCTTAAAATGGGGCAAAAATTTCGCACAGATATCATAACTGGAAATTTCGTTTTTGTTGAAATTAATATTAATATTGTTTTCATCGCTTAACTCATAGACATTAACATAATCTAAAATAAGAAGTGAACATGGCCATTTTCCTTCCTCCTTCTTCAAGAGTTCTTGGGAATACCCTAGTTTATTTTTATCTAAGCTTATAACTAGTTTGAATGGTTTATTAAAAGGATTGTAATTATCTCCCAATTCTTTTTGATAACTGGCTGTGAATAAGTGTTTGTTGTCGAACATCCATCTGATCTCAGTTTCGGTCCATTCCATTACATAAGTGTGGAAATTGAATAATTTATCAGTAATGTTTTCTGCTGTCCTTTTTGTATATTTTTTGGATCCATCTATTTCAAAGTGAATTCCATAATTAAGCTCATAAAATTGAGTTTTGGACAATAAATCTATCCTCCCATCCTTCTCTGTCGGTTCCATATAAATGACAGGTCTAAGCAAGTTTCCTTCAGGAAGTGCAGCAATTATCTCAAACTTTCCGTATTTGAATGTTCTTTTGGTGATTATCAAGGGAGCAGTGAAGTTATCTTGATCATTTGAATACCTCAAGACTAAGGTCCCATCGGTAAGCCTTATATTATTGGTGTAACCAGTTTTACAGTACTTTTGAATTTCTTAAAATCACAATAGAATTATTTGTATCCATGCAATTTTTTAATGTTTTTATAATCAAACTTACCCTCACAATCACTGGAGTTGTGTTGAATATCCCATTCATTTTGATTCAAAGTTTCATTTGTGAATTCATCAGAAAATATTAGTTTCCAGTATTTTTTGATTTGATTTTCTGGCATAATTTTGGTGCATATATCTGAGCTTGTTATAGTATTTTCTGATGGGTTTTGATATATATACGAATTGTTTATATTGATTGCTTGTTTATTTGGCTCATTATATTCGGTGACATTTTGATAAATCCTTATATAATCAATAATAAGAGCAGAACAGTTCCATTCTTCTGCATCTTTTTCATAGAGGGTCTGTCCCGGGAACAGTCCATCCCCATCTGCGTAAAGCCCACCAACCGCTGAATGAATTTGTAATCTTAACGGATCATCTCTAAACTCTTCGGTTGTGTTGCAGACCCCTAAAGTCTTTCCGTTGAAAATCCAAGTTATGTGAGTCGGAGTCCACTCCAAGACATAAATATTGAATTCATTCAAATTTTCTTCAACTTTTATAGATTTCCAAAAATTTGGTTCTTTTTCTAATGTGCCAATTCTTAGAAACTGATCTTGAAAGTAAGACATAATTTCTATTCTTTCGGCTCCTTTCTGAGTTAAATAAATACCACATCCTATCATTTTGGCCCTGGGCAATGCAGCTCTTATCTCAAACTTCCCATATTCGAAATTCTCGAATGTAGCCATTGAAGGAGAGGAATAAATCTTCAAAGATTTCCAAGTTTTCTGTCTAATTGTAGTCATGGCTAAAGTTCCGTTAATCACACGATAATTGTCATCATTTGAACTGAACCAACTTAGATATTTGAATTGACCTTAAAAGATAGAAATGTTAACATTTAGAAAACAAATTATATTGAAAAAAAATATATTATACATACATGAAGATATACGTGTATAATAACACAATCGTTCATGAAATTCCCATTTGTTTCGATCGAGTGAATTCTCATTGAACTCATCAGAAAATACAAGTTTTAAAGTTTTTTTCGGCCAAATTATATTCATAACATTACCGCATATATCTGTGCTTGTTATGTTATTTTCTGATGGGATTTGATATATATACGAATTGTTTATATTGATTGCTTGTTTATCTTCCACATTATATTCGGTGACATTTTGATAAATCCTTATATAATCAATAATAAGAGAAGTACAGTTCCATTCTTCTGCATCTTTTTCATAGAGTGTCTCCTCAAAGAACAGCTCATTCTTATTTCTGTAAATCCCATCAACCGCTGAATGAATAAATAATTTTAAGGGATTTGTGAACGGATTATAATAATCTTCAATCACTTCGGTTGAGTTGGAAACCCATAATATCCTTCCGTTGAAAATCCAAGTTATGTGAGTCTGATTCCACTCTAAGACATAAATATTGAATTCATTCAGATTTTCTTCAACTTTTATACTTGGAAATGTTGTCTTGGTGTTATCTTTTAATGGGCCAATTCTTAGAAACTGATCTTGAAAGTCAAGCATATTGTATATATGTTGGCCATCGTTTAATAGATATATGCGACCTTTTATAAATTTGGCCCTGGGTAATGCAGCTCTTATCTCAAACTTTCCATATGTGAAATACTCTTTTGATTCCATTATAGGAGAGGTATAAAACATTTCAAAATTTTCCCGTCTAATTGAAGTCATGGCTAAAGTTCCGTTAATCAATTTAAAATTATCATCAATTGCACTAAAATCTTTACGACGACATCTTAGATTGTCTACTATTTCACCTTGATAGAGAACTTTTTGATATTTACATAATTCATCATAAATTTTCCATTTGTTTCGGTTGATTGACCTCTCATTGAACTCATCAGAGAATGCAAGTTTAAATGTTTTTTTCGGCCTTATTATTGGCATAATTATACTGCATATATATGAGCTTGTTATATTAATTTCCGAAGGGAGTTGATTTATAAATGAATTGGTTAAATTGATTGCTTGTTTGTCAGTCACATTATATTCGGTGACATTTTGATAAACCCTTATATAATCTATAATAAGAGAAGAACAGTTCCATTCTTCTGCAAATTTTTCATAGAGAGTCTGTCCCGGGAACAGTTCTTCATTATTTGTGTAATCCAAAACCGCAGAATTAATTACTAAACTTAAGGGCTTTGTGAAGGGATTATAATTATCTCCAATTTCTTTGGTTATGTTATGAGTTCCTAAAGTTCTTCCGTTGAAATTCCAAGTTATGTGAGTCTGAGTCCACTCCAAGACAAAAATATTGAATTCATTCAGATTTTCTTCAACTTTTACAGGTGTGAGTAAAGTGGTGTCTTTATCTAATGGGCCAATTGATAGAAACTGATTTTGAAAATTATGCATAATGTCTATCCTTTTTCCCTTTTTCGGAGTTAAATATATTCCACAATATATCATTTTGGCCCTGGGCAATGCAGCTCTTATCTCAAACTTCCCATATGTGAAATTCTCGTGAGTAGCCATTTCCGGAGAGGTATAAAACTTATTCAAATATTTCCGTCTAATTGTAGTCATGGCTAAAGTTCCTTTAATCATTCGAAAGTTATCATCATTTGGACTGGAACAGCTCAGAAATCTTGATTTTTCACCTTGAATTATAGAAATGTTGTTTACAATTAAAAAAACTAAAATTATTTTGATATAAAAGGATATTTACATGTTGATCGTCCATCATGAACTTTCCATTTGTTTCGATCGATTGAACTCTCATTGAACTCATCCGAGAAAACGAGTTTATGTCTGGACTCACTTTTAATCACAAGTAATAACAGAATAAAAATAAATTTCATTTTTCTGTTTAAGTTTGAAAATAGTTATAACAATGAATATATGAAAATAAATTTCAGATTTTCTGTCTATTTATAATAAAATTAAACGGATATAAATTATTTCAATAGAACAGCACATATTTTAAATATGGAATGACTTCAAATTTTGCCCTATTTGGTGAAAGGATACAAAATTATGGCTATGATATTATATTTAGAAAGTTCTATACAAGGAAATTTAGGCCAACTTAATATTTTAAAACTAGAAGTGGTTTCTTTGGTATGGGCTAAGTTAATCTAAATGAAAGGACAATGATTTTTATGCAAAAGAGAATGTAAGAGTCCTCACAATCAAGTTAAACCTAGAACAAGTAATTAAATTATTTTATTTCTATATTTAAAAGGAAATACCATTTCATAATCTTTGAAGATTAAAGGATTACTGATTACTAATTTTTGCCTGGGTTCAAACACCGAGCTGGTCGAGTGACTGACTTCAACCGAATATATTTTAAACGACTATCTAAAGGACAGGTCATACGATCAACCATTGCTCTGACGCAAAGGTAAGGGCTCTGTTGAGGGCGTCGAACAGAGGCTTCAAAAGCCATTTAAAGTGACTCAAAGCACGTGCGTATTGTTTACATTTACACTACTATTGAAATCACTGCTATTGTCTACGATTATCGATTGCTATAACGATTGCTTTCTTGCGCTACGTATCGATTATCGATAGATATCGCTATCGCGAAACATAGTCTTATTTCAGCGAAAAAAGAAACCGAACCTAAAACCACTCTAATCAGCGGTCGAGACCGCACAGCCGTCGGCTAATTAACGGTGTCGGAGCTGATTCAAAACAGGTCATTGGTATCTTCCTTTAAGCTCTATTTTAACATGTTATGTTTAGATTAAAATTGAGAAACTAGAAATAATGAACACGTATATTTTCATTTTTGAACTTTTTATTTAAATCCACTAGTAAATTAGTAGTAAAATAATTTTAAGAATAATAAAATAAATTAAATAAATAACAATAAAATAGTAAGAGAAAAGTAAATGAAACATCTTAATTTTAGTTTTTATACGTTTTTGCAAGTCATAACTAGGTAGCCTTCATTATGTCCAGCATTTCCATAATCTTCTATTTCCAAATAAAGACCTGATGTTCCTTGTTCATTAATTTCTGAGTACACATAATCTTCATATTCATTTGGCAACTCTACATCAGCATAGGGTTCCATCTGAAGGTCATTTTTATTATTCTGTTCACTTTTTAGTGTTTCTCTTGACTTTTTGAAACGAATAATTAGAAAAATAATCAATGAAATTAAAAGAAAGAAGATTAATGAAGAGAGGACAATAATCAGAATTTTAGGAGACTCTTTTGCAAAATCGGTCTTAAAATGGGGCAAAAATTTCGCACAGATATCATTACTGGAAATTTCGTTTTTGTTGAAATTAATATTAATATTGTTTTCATTACTTAACTCATAGACCTTAACATAATCTAAAATAAGAAATGAACATGGCCAATTTTCTTCTTCCATCTTCAACTGTTTTTGGGAATACCCTTGTTCATTCATTTCCAAGCTAATTACAAGTTTGAATGATTTATCAAAAGGATTGTAATCATTTCCCAATTCTTTGTGAATACTGGCTGTGAATAAGTGTTTGTTGTCGAACATCCATCTGATCTCATTTTCTGTCCATTCCATTGTATAAATGTGGAAATTAAATAAACTGTCAGTAATGATAAGGCTATCTGCTGTTTTTCCGGTATATTTTTTGGATCCATCTATTTCAAAGTGAATCCCATAATTAAACTCATATAACTGAGTTTTGGACAATATGTCTATCCTCCCATTCTTTATCGAAATTTTTGAATCTTTGTGATGCTTTTCTGTCGGTTCCATATAAATGTAAGGTCTGAGCAAGTTTCCTTCAGGAAGTGCAGCCCTTATAACAAACTTCCCGTATTTGAATATTCTTTTGGTGATTATCAAGGGAGCAGTCAAGTTATCTTGATCATTTGAATACCTCAAGACTAAGGTTCCATCGGTAAGCCTTATATTATTGTTGTCACCAGTTTTACAGTACTTTTGGTTTTCTTAAAGTCACAATAGTATTATTTGTATCCAAGCAAATTTTTAATGTTTTTATAAACAAACTTACCCTCACAATCACTGGAGTTGTGTTGAATATCCCATTCATTTTGGTCCAAAGTTTGATTTGTAAATTCTTCAGAGAAAATAACTTTCCAGTATTTTTCAAATTGAATTTCTGGCATAATTTTGGTGCATATATCTGAGCTTGTTATATTATTTTCTGATGGGATTTGATATATATCTGAATTGATTGTTTGTTTGTCAGTCACATTATATTCGGTGATATTTTGATAAATCCTTATATAATCGATAATAAGAGCAGAACAGTTCCATTCTTCTGCATCTTTTTCATAGAGTGTCTGTCCCGCGAACAGTTCATGTACATTAACCCAGGTTTTAATTAGTAAACTTAATGGATTTGTGAACCGATTATATTTATATCCAATATTTTTGGTTCTGATCAAATCCCCTAAAGTCCTTCCGTTGAAAATCCAAGTTATTTGAGTCGGAGTCCACTCCAAGACATAAATATTAAATTCATTCAGATTTTCTTCAACTTTGATAAATTTGTTGGCTAAATTGATGTCCCCTACTAATGGGCCAATTGAAAGAAACTTACTTTGAAAGTAAGACATAATGTCTATTCTTCGGCCCTTTTCAGAAATTAAATATATGCCACATTCTATCATTTTACCCTTGGGTAATGCAGCTCTTATCTCAAACTTCCCATATCTGAAATCCTCTTTTGTAGCCATTGAAGGAGAGGTATAAAACTTATTCAAATATTTTCGTCTAATTGTAGTCATGGCTAAAGTTCCGTTAATCATACGATAATTTTCAGTATTTTCACTGAAACAGCTTAGATAACCTGATTTTTCACCTTGAATGATAAAAATGTTGTTTTTGCAATTAAAAACTTAAATTATTTTTTATATTTACATTTTGATCCTTCATCATAAATTTTCCATTTGTTTCGGTTGATTGACTTCTCATTGAACTCATCAGAGAATACAATTTTCAATGTTTTGTTCGGTTCCATTATTGGAATTAAATTATTGCATATTTCTGAGCTTGTTATATTATTTTCCAATGGGATTTTATATAAATCTGAATTGGTTAAGTTGTTTGCTTGTTTATCTGCCTCATTATATTCGGTGACATAAATCCTTATATAATCAATAATAAGAGCAGAACAGTTCCATTCTTTTGTATCTTTTCCATAGAGAGTCTGTCTCGGGAACAGTTCATCCCAATCTGCGTAATTCAAACTAACCTCTGAATGAATTCGTAATCTTAAGGGATTTGTGAACGGATTATAAGAATCTCCAATATTTGAATCGGCAAACTTGGTTGTGTTCAAAACCCCTAAAGGTCTTCCGTTTAAAATCCAAGTTATGTGAGTCTGATTCCACTCCAAGACATAAATATTGAATTCATTCAGATTTTCTTTAACTTTTATCTCAGTGTTTGAATAGTCTTTATTTAATGGGCTAATTGACAGCAACTGATTTTGATATTTATTAAAAATAAATATTCTTTCGGTGGAACTTTTCGGAACTAAAGATATGCTATATCTTATCATTTTTGCCCTGGGTAATGCAGCTTTTATCTCAAACTTCCCATATGTGAAATATTCGTTTGATTCCATTTTAAGAGGGGTATAAAACCAAGTCAAATGTTTTTGTCTGATTATATTCATGGCTAAAGTTCCGTTAATCATACGAAAATTATCATCTTTTGAACTGTTACAGATGTGATAGTTTGAATTTTCACCTTTGTTTGAATGATAGAAATGTTTTTTATATTTAAAAGCTAAAATTATTTTTTATATTTACATTCTGATTCATCTTCATAAAATTGACCCCATTTGTTTCGATCAATTGAACTCTCATTGAACTCATCAGAAAATACAAGTTTTAAAGTTTTTTTCGGCTTAATTATTGGCATAACTTTACTGCATATATCTGAGCTTGTTATATTATCTTCCGATGATATCTGATATAAATATGATTGGGTTAAATTGATTGCTTGTTTATCTGGCTCGTTATGTTCGGTGATATTTTGATAAATCCTTATATAATCAATAATAAGAGCAGAACAGTTCCATTCTTCTGCATCATTTTCGTAGAGATTCTGTCCCGGGAACAATTCTTCATAACGATATTCTGCGTTAACCCCACCAACTGCTGAATGAATTTGTAATTTTAAGGAATTTGTGAACTGACTATAATTATCTCTAATTCCTTTAGTTATGTTATAAGTTCCAAAAGTCTTTCCGTTGAAAATCCAAGTTATGTGAGTCTGAGTCCACTCCAAGACATAAATATTGAATTCATTCAGATTTTCTTCAACTTTTATACTTTTGTATTCCGGGTGATTGGTGTAGTAATTGTATTTTAATGGGCCAATTAATAGGAACTGATTTTGAATGTAAGACCATCCTATACTTTTGCCCCCTTTCGAAATTAAATAAATACCACATCCTATCATTTTGGCCCTGGGCAATGCAGCTCTTATCTCAAACTTCCCATATGTGGAATACTCTTTTATAGCCATTGCTGGAGAGGTATAAAACTTATTCAAATATTTCTGTCTGATTGTAGTCATGGCTAAAGTTCCATTAATCATTCGAAAATTATCATCATTTGAACTGAAACAACTTAGATAAGCTGATTTTTTACCTTGAATGATAAAAATGTTGTTTTTGCAATTAAAAACTAAAATTATTTTTTATATTTACATTTTGATCCTTCATCATAAATTTCCCATTTGTTGCGGTTAATTGACCTCTCATTAAATTCATCAGAAAATACAAGTTTTAATGTTCTTTTCGGCTTAATTATTGGCATGACTTTACTGCATATATCTGAGCTTGTTATTTTGTTTTCCGGTAGGGGTTGATTCAAAATTGTTTTATTGATTGCTTGTTTGTCAGTCACATTATATTCAGTGATATTTTGATAAATCCTTATATAATCAATAATAAGAAGAGAACAGTTCCATTCTTCTGCATCGTATTCATAGAGAGTCTGTCCTGGGAACAGTTTATTCCCATTTGTGTAAAGCCCACCAACCGCTGATAAAATTTGTAATTTTGAGGGATTTGTGAACGGATTATAATTATCTCCAATTTCTTTGGTTATGTTATAAGTTCCTAAAGTCCTTCCATTGAAAATCCAAGTTATGTGAGTCTGAGTCCACTTCAAGACATAAATATTGAAATCATTCAGATTTTCTTCAACTTTTACAGGTGTACGTAAATTGATGTCTTCTTTTAATGGTCCAATTGATAGAAACTGATTTTGTAAGTTATTCATAATGTCTATTCTTTTTCCCTTTTTCGTAATTAAATATATGCCACAATATATCATTTTTGCCCTGGGCAATGCAGCTCTTATCTCAAACTTCCCATATGTGAAATATTCGTTTGATTCCATTAGAGGAGAGGTATAAAACTTATTCAAATTTTTCCGTCTAATTGTAGGGGCTAGTGACAAACGACCACGACCACGAACCACGACCCCGACCACGACCCTGTTTTTTTGCATGAATTTGGTAAAGAATTTAATTCTAATTATTAATTTGAAAGTTAATTTGAACTCTTCATGCTAGTTTCTGTGTTATTCGATTTTAAAAAGTCCCTAGCCGAAAACCACTCTCTATAAAATATTGAGTATTTATATTTTATTTTTA
>JAQFZI010001391.1:0-10095 GCA_034695605.1 Eupelops occultus | reverse complement strand
ACAGGCTGTTCGGACTCTTGGGTCTGAGCCTCAGGCTGTTCTGCTTCTTGACTTTGAGACTCTTGATTTTGTCCTTCGTTTTGAGTTACTTCCGGTTCCTGTTCGCAGCACTTGCAGGGTTGACAATGGCAGGGGTCGCACAGACATTTCTTCTCATTTGTTTCTACTTTGGGCGCCTCCTCTGCTTTGGTCTCAGGTTGACAGCACTCATGCGATGGCAGCTCTTCTTTAGGGGTGTTTTCGTCTTTCTCTTTGGTCGCCTCTTCCTGTTGTGGTTCTGAGGATTTCTCTTCACTGGGGGTCACATTATCTCCGGTGGTTTCGGGTGATTGCGATTCATTTGGTTGAGATTTTTCAGTGGAAACAGCGATTGTTTCCGGTTCTTGTGTTGGTTGAGGAGTGGAATCCTGGCTTTTATCGGGTGTTTGGTCCGATGCCTCAACTTTAATCTCTTCATTGATATCCTTTTTGGTACAATCGCATGGATCGCACTTACAATCAACGCATCGACACTTTGGTTCAACATTTTCAATGTCTGCACTGATAGGCGTTGGTTCTGAAGGTTGTGCCGGTTTTGTCAATTCACTCGACGACACTTTATTATTAAGATTTTCAGCCGCTTTCTCGTCGACCTCTGCGGCAGTCCTTCTGAAAACTGATAGACGGGAACCCATTTTTAAAATAAAATTCAATTAAATGTAAAATCGGAGTAAAATTTAAAACGGATTCAATTCATTAGAGTTTTAGAAATGAATGGGAACTGCGATACACTCCTAACAGATATAAACCAACAAATGATAAATGACTGGAAATTTCTGATTCCTTATATCGTTTACGTCTTGGCTTAGAGTTTGTTTTTGGCCCTCAACTTATATTTGGCTATTTTTACACCAAACCCAATGACTAATACACTGAAGAACTCGACAGCAAAGTAGTGACTCTTCCCTATAACTCACTCTGAACTTTAAAACTACTGACAAACGTTAGAATTTAGAAATGAAAGAAAGGCTTTCTATTCGTTGCCAAACTTTTTTTTGCAAGTTTATACTCAGCGTCTGTTTGGAATAATTTTCAGCTCAAAAAAATTAATGTTTGACACAAATGATATATTTTTGTGATATAACAACTGATAACACATATGTTTGCGATAAATACTTTAGACAATTATCTGACGGATAAAATGCAACGCAAAAAATACATTGATTTCAATAACAGTTTTGTTAGACATAAGCCCTTTTTGGTGTTAATTATGACGAATCAGTATTCCTGGAAATGACTGACTTTTTCCTCGAAATTTTTGTTCAATTCAAAAGTGGAATTTGATTAAAAATATTAAACCAAAACTTGAAAAACCTCCACGAGTCAGATGAATGACCCATTCATGTGAACAGTGATTTGCATTAATGTGAAAGACATGTGATTTTTGATAACTTTTAGATCCAATGAATAGAAATTCAAAGAATTAATAATCAATTGAATGAAATTTTCCGTTGGAAACAATAAGTCAATCAATTATTTTGTTGTTAAGCCCTCATCACATGTTTGAGACATTGAAAAAATTATTTTCCATTATTTTTTTGTCTAAAATGTTGAAATGTTGTCGAACTCATCCAAACCTATGCTATCGTTCAGTTTGTTTAACAGAGAAAAAATTGTCTAAAAGATAACTCTGAATGAAAGGTATTGATTATTGGCAACATCTAATGTATATAAGACATGACAATCTTTGCCTAAACTATAGATAAGGCAAATCCTCTTCTAAAAAGATATGAGAAAATACTGTTTAAAATATTGTATGAATCGCACGATTAGATTCATTCACTGTTCACTCCTCACAGAATTGTGTGCCAAAGGTTTACAAACAAAAATCAGTCGCCTATCATATGGTTATACTCTTATCAATTAACAACTTCTAATTTTAGAATAAAAAACAGTCGTTCCTATTCTTGCAATTATTGTTTCATAGATTTGAAAACTTGTTAAAAATCTATTAAAAATTGTTCTTAAAATAAATTCATTGAAAGAATTTTAAATTAAAATTATGTCAAATTATTCATATAATTGACTCAAAATGCAAAGCAAAGGATAATTTCATTAAAAACAACACCTTTTTATTTAGAACTGATATAAATACAAATTCCTTAAAGACATTGCTTAGAGAGTTGTGTTTTTTCGTTTATTAAGTTAACCAAATAAGATTAGGCTCTGATTTTTCAATGTTTCATTCGGTAAACACTCTCTTCAACAGAATTAACATTACATTCAATTGAGAGACACTTCTGAACGCTGTGCCCATTATTACTATTACTTGTGTTTAAAGCCTTAAATTTTTTAAAAATGTTTTTAAAAAAAATTAAAAATTCGGCCATTTTTTCAATAAAAATTACCAAATTTAGAATTAAACAAGTACACTTGATATTAAGCAATTACTCAATTAAATTAAAATAAAATGTGTTATATTTGTTGAGTTTTTTTGAATTTTCAAATCGAGGAATAGTTGTATTGAATATAGTTTTTATATGTTTTTAACGCAACAGAAATTGAATAATTGATTGAATTGTGAGGATTTCCGATATTAATATTATTCATTCATTAGGGATGGGATACACATTTTGAGGCCATACCATTACAAATGTTGGGCAAAGAAGTTAGTTGTCTATAGTATGGCATTTTGTGCACTTTTGGTGCGACAGAACAATATCTGAACACAAACTCTGGTGAATACAATTTCTAGTTTTGTAAAGTTTTGTGCGGCACTGGTATACAGTTTAGTGAATGTTATGCTATAGTTTTGATATAAGGGAAAAGCGGTGGTAATTGAATTAGTGATTCTCGTCCGCCAAAGGGGAAAGAGTGGAGAACAAAGTTTATTGATTGAAATGCTTGTGAAATGGCTTTGCTTTTACTCTTAACTTCTTCATGGATTGTCCTCAGTCTCCCTGTATTTCCTCGAGTTAGCTCCCTCTCAATAGCATTGCCATCATTGTTTCACTGGTGTATGGCCTCAAACACGGCATCTCATCAGTGCTAACAGAGAGATCGCAAGTCAGTCAACGCCACAACTTATTTCTCTATTGCACACAATTTTTAACAATTTTTCGTTTTCCACAATAAAAGCACTAAAAATATTGTGTTTAATACAAGTCATGTATTCTCTTATTCTCTCATTTCTGTGTGTTTTTCATTTCCCCACTCTTTTTATGATCTTCTTATGACATATTCGGTCGGTTCTGGTCTTTCGACTTCAATAAATGCATACAAAAAACATCTCATAAAAAGAGTGAAACTTTTGATCTCAAAATAATAGACAAAATTTAATTTTTTTCATTCCAACAGAGTTTCAATTATGAGCTTTAATTGAAATATAATTACGCTTTGATTGAGTATTTGGCCCTTTTTTATCCCATTCCTATGTGTTTAATATCATTTTAAGTCAGTGTATTTAATGATTAATTAATGGCTAAATTTAGGTCTAATTTCTGTTTTATGTGAAAGAGATATAATGGAAACTAAGGTTATTGTAAAGCAATGGATGTTAAGTGCAATTTAAACACAAATTAAGTCAATTACTTAGTATTTAAATTTTTAAATGAATTATGATTTAGAAAGTAATACAATATTCAAATTGTTGAGCAACTGGTGTGAAAGTATCGGCTCCACAATCAGGTGTAATTCAATTATATCAGCACTAAATTTAATATAACACAAAAGCTATGAAAACAAGCAATCAGTCTTTGAGTCCAAACATTGCTTTCAGTCGAAACTTTAAAACAGAAAAATAAGAAGAATGTGCTAAAAATTTAATGTTTAAATTTTTGTTGAATCAACTTCTGTCCAGACATTACTTCTATTGAAAGTCAGAACAGAATCTCAAAACAATAAAACTGCAGACGAATAGAAAGAGAAAAAGTCAAACAATGAGAACGAATTGCAATTCCCTAAAATGTATTTGATAATTGAGAATCACTTAACCATCTCAAGAATTAAACAATGGAGAGAGAGAGAGAGAGAGAGAGAGAGAGAGAGAGAGAGAGAGAGAGAGAGCACATTTCATTAGGCTGAGGTAGTGATGTTTTGGGAGCAAAAAAGAAGCAAAATGAGAGACATTAGTAGAACTTTTTGACTTCGCTCTGGAATACACTTTATTCTGATGTAGTTCTGGCTTTAGTGTATAGCAGAGGCCTATTGTCCATTGGTTTGTATGGAGTGTTGTGTAGGAATGGGAGAATAGCCTTTAAATTAGATTTGGTCGTAATGTTAGTTACTTAATGTTAGTTAGAGTTGAGGCGAAATGATGAGCAACAAAAAGAATTGGTATGCAATCAAAATGTTTGGGTTTTGCGATAATTTGGTTAAAATGTAATAAATTGATGATCAAAAATAGTCAATAATAATAGTAATGATACACATTATAGACAATACCCGCCATACATACTACTCAATCAGTTAAAGCCTCTTCGATAAGCACCGGTAACATGAAATGAGTTTGAGTTTTTATATGCTTGTGCTAAGGTAGTTCTCGTTAGGTATTCGGTGGCATTATTGGGCCATTTGCACAAATATACAATCCATGTATTCATAGAGTGTATTAAGTCATTTGGTATTTGTTGGCGTTTAGTCTGGGAATGGCATCAAATCGCATATTTGCACAAATGATCCACTCTTTCACTATCTCTCACATGTTCTTCAAATATTAAATTGAATTACAATTTTATTTTGTTATATACAATGCCAATAGAATATAGTGTAGTCGAAGCACAGGTCAAACCATCATTCAATTACGATCGCTATTGTTTAAGGCTATTCAATATGATTTGCTGGCAATACTATACTGACTCTGGGCTATTGTTTTATATATCTATACCTTATACCCTTTACAGTGTGTATAGACAAAGACAGAGACTAAGAATTATAATCTTAACTGAAGTTACAAAAAAATGATGTAGACCACTTTTCTCAACTGATACCAGAAAACTTATTATAACAATAATATTAATAAAAGATTAGATAAAACTTTCCGGAAATAAATTGCAAATTATAAACAAATTCAAGAGAAGAAAACATAAAACAAAGTTTGGCTCAAAGTTTAGTAGAGATTTAAGTCATAAGTTTTGTTAGAATTTTTTTCCTATAACCAAGAATCGATTTATTCTTCAACTTCTTCTTCTTTTTCTTGAAACCACTTCTTCCACTTTTCTTATCTGTTAAATGAACTGAAAGTGGATTTGAATTTCGAGTAAAATTAATATAAGTTATTATACATAACAGAAAATGTTTTATTCATAGAATAAACGCATAAAAAATTATAGACTTTCGCTAAACGACGAACTGTTAGGCAATCAAAAAGAAGAAGAGAAAAAATTGGAGCAAAAATGAGTCCATAAAAGTGAATATTTAAGAGTTTGGCACAACTTCTACTGCAAAGAACACAAGAATTTTTATGCATAAATTGTCGCTCATTTGCGTGGCTCAGGCTTTCACTCATAGACTTTCTCAATGTCTATCAGTTTTTTCTATGCTTTTCTTTCACTATTGATAGGCCTCTCCGGCAGTCAGTCTCTGACTAACTCTAAACATGAATAATAAACGACGAAAACATCTCTCAGTGATGAGCCTTTACTCGAGAGAGTATCGATGGAACGGATAATTTGTAAAAGAGCTCACATTCCCATGAAAATGAAAATAGTGTTTGGAGGCTATCAAAAAACATTAACGAGAGAACTGGTCTTGCTCCAAATTACATATGAAGATGAGGCATATGTGAGCCCAACAAATATATATAATAGACTCCAATAAATAAATACACAGGGACAATATAAACGACAAATGGCACTCTTATTAGCAAAAATATACTTTCCACGTGAACGTACCCGTCCCGAGTGTACGATAGAAAAATGGCCACAGTTTTTATTTCTCGTGTGAACCAAAACAAAGCCCAAGAGATTTATTAATATTTTTCATCGAATATAAGTTCAAACTGAAAAGCCATGAGTTGGGAAGTCATCATTTTTCAGCAAACAACTAACACATAATTGAAAAATAATCTTAGACTTTTAAATTTAATTTAATCTAGAAAAATGTTTTGAGCAATTTAATTATAAATTCTCTCTCTCTCTCTCTCTCTCTCTCTCTCTCTCTCTCCATCCCTTCCTCCCTCTCCCAGACTGTAAACGAGTGCAAAACACAATCTAATAATAAATACAAAGAAATATTGAGAAACGAAGGGAACAGAAGCTTATTCTGTTCATTGATTTTATGGGTCTTTTATTTTCTATTTGAATCGCAAACTTTGATTCCAAGAGACAATCGATTCACGTATTTTCGCAAATAAACTCTGGAAATACAGTCAACACTCATTAAAAGTAACCAATAACAAAACTGCATCATTCTCAGACAAATTTACTTGATATTTAAGTGTTTATTTCAAATAATAAAATTTCTTAATAAGCTAGATTAAATAATAACAGAATTTTGAAATTAGCAAGCAAGAAAATTTATTATAAAATAAAATTGGATTTAAAACTTAGTTAAACTGTTTTTATAGAATAGAAAATGAGAGGAAATTATGAGAGGAAAGAGAGGAATGTTTCCATGAATCCAATGAAAGCCAGTAATAAGACTGGAAATGAATGTCAAATACATTGTCGATAACAGAGGAAAAAGTTCTCGAAGAAGAAGAAGTCCACAAACGAAGCAAACACTCAAATCCAATGAGACTCGAATAACACAATTTTAGTATAGAATAGACTTTTTATTTTGAGACTAATTTTTATTTAAACAAAATTCAATTTCAACACAATAAATATTTAAGATGATCTTGCACATTCAATAGTAAATTGATAATTCAAAATAAAAAGATCTAGTCAAAAAAGATTCAAGCATACAGTAGTGTTAAACTGTAATATTTTCAAACTTTCTCTTTTAACTTACCGATCAGAATCTGGCACTTAGTAGGTAAAGTTCTCATTTCCCTTTTGCTCAATATAAATATGTTAGCTTGATAAACTCAAGTAATAAAGCCTCTTAAGAGACTTAATTGATGGAAAATGATTATTTTAGTTCGCATTAATGAAAAGGTGTATACATTTCCTGTATATCTTTGCCCTGAGCTCTAATCGAGATCATCAAATATATGAATAACGAGGATATTATAATAATTTTTGTTTCTAATCACGCATTTCATTGTATTTTAGTTTTTATTCATAATATTTCGAGAGAGAGAGAGAGAGAGAGAGAGAGAGAGAGAGAGAGAATATAAAAAACAATTTGAGTTAATCTAAATTTTAGAAATTGACACAAAACTATAGATTAGGCGGACATCGAATGTGAAGTATAATAAAACCAAGTTAGTTTTAAAATTAACATGATTTTAATGAATACTAACTTAGAATTAAAGGAAATCAATCAAAATATAATGTTTGAGACAAAAATGTACCAAGACTTGTACCAAAAAACAAATAAAAACCTATAATTCCTTTAATCTTATTTGATTTGAATAGTTATACGAATCGATAATTTCTTGTCTGAAATGATCAGTCATTCATAAAATTATGTAACATCAAAGTCAAGTCATGCTCTTCCTATTTGCTCAGATTCTGTCCTATTCTAGCCTTATATTAGTGTCAACAATGACTGTGAAGTTTAGCTATACTTCTCATTATTTTTGCTGACATTTGGTTTTGGAGTTTAATAAATATTTGGAAGAAAATCAAAGAAAATCGTTTCAATTATTTTAATAGATACATTGTCATTTTAATTGACAATTTTACGCCTCATTTGAGTGATTGATTTTTTTCAATTTAAAAGTTTTTCAACAAGATTCTTTTAAATAGAAATTCACAAAAATTGCTTTATTGAATATTTTTGAAGTTTTGCCGAAAAATCTAAATATTTTTAACATAACTTAAAAATTTAAATGAATTTTCATAAAAAAAATTCTTAAAAATACTGTCCTTATAATTGAATTACATTCTAAACAATCAAAATTTAAATAACATTTTAATAAATTACAATTATTTTTAATAGAATTCAATAAAACTTACGTAAAATACTGGTAATTATCTTGATAATATCCATCGCCATCTTTGCAAAGAATATCCGTAATATCAGTAAAACTTTGTTAGAATTGAATAAAACATAAAATAATTTTCATAAAAAAGTTAAATAAAAGTAAAAACTTTTATAACTTTATTAACAGTTTTGTTATCACAAAAAAGTCTTCTAAACGTTTAAAGCATGAATTGCTTCGACTCTTGAAGAGCACAGAGGATAAGGGCTGTTGTCCTCTCACACAACCAAATAAAATATATTTAAGACAACTGTTATTATGTGCTCAAAATCCATTGCCTGATGTGGTGTAATAGCGATGCTGATCAGCAGTATTACCAGTGCGGTCACCAATATATAAACACCTCAACAAAACGCACAGCACATAAACAGGAGAGACCTGTAACTCATCGATGCGCCCGAAGACAAGACTTTCAACTCAATCAGTTTGAAACCAAAACTTAAAAGAGTAAAAATAAACCGCGTTTTAGACCACGCGTTATAGATATGAAAAGGAAGGGCTATAAAAAACTCGCTCTTATTTTGTCATTCATTTGATGTTTTATATGTGACTATCGCTTACCATATCTTAAATTTGCTAATTAGTTATTTAGAAGATAACCAAGCTAGAAATGAAATCATATTAAATCTTCCTATATCTTCCAATGAAAAACTGTCTAGCACAAAAGCTTACGCTTTTAGTTAACTAGTAATGAATAGAAAATATAATTTTTCGAATAATTTTACCTTTTATAATTTATTTTAGTGTTATAACTTGAGAAACCTTGGTTATTAGTCAAATTAGAGAGTGGTTTATGGCAAATTAAGATAAAATTGGAAATTATTTTTAAAGTTTTTCACTTATTTATAATTATAAAGATGTATATCTATTTGAGAAAGTTCAATTCCAACTTATTTAAGTCTTAGTTGACTTTTTTCACCTACTTCATTCAAATAATGGGTTAATTTCTGAATTTATTTATTAATATATATTTATGTCAATCGATTGAGAAGATAATCAATTTATAGGCTATTCTTTGGGCGTAATTTTGCTATAAATTATGGATTAAGGAATGATTACTGAGTTTTTTAAAAATTAATTGTTTATTATTATCCTATTTTACCACAAATCAGGAAAAGTTTAAAAAACTATAAATAGATGTAAAAGTCTTTATTCTTTATTCTTTTATAGCTCAGGCCTATTGTGAATCAATGTTTATTTAAATATTTGCAAGACATGAACTCCTTTCGGAACTGTTTAGCTAGTTAATTATTGTAATTTTCTAGCTATCTTTGATGCTATAATTTTATCTTACTCCATCATATTAATTATGGGAGTTTTGAAAAGATGTACAAGCGTATTAAATCCCAAATAACCTGGCTATTATACACACATCAAATCAATCAATATTTTTTTCAAAAATATGTTCTTTTTCTTTAAACTCTTTATTGAAAGTTATTTTGAATACAATTCTGTATTTTTTGTATAGATTTCTTCAAATAATAGACAATAAGTTTGTCGAAAGATGTGTCGAAACAATTTTATTAATTCAAAGCTCGAGTGTTGAAACTGAAAATCATCAAGACAATTAAGACACGCATGAGTTGCCACTAAAGAGTGTTTACCTTTTAATCAGATACAAAATATTTTCACACATCAATCAAATATAAGTTATTTTTAATACAAAATGCAAATAATTATTTTAAATGATGAATGTCTTCATTAGTTTCAAAAAATTGATTTTTGTTAATAATTTTATTTTTTACATTAAAAGAATTCATATAATTAAGAAATTATTGATTAAAAAATATATGTGCAATAAGAGTGACACATCCTTTTTAGGGGAACTTATTTTTCTTAATTTTGACTTTTTTTTATCAAGATTAATTATTCTGGCTTTCAATCATTAATATAGTTTTTTAAAGCTTTTACTGAATCGCCAAATATTTTGAATATTTTTATAAACAAAACAAAGGACCATGCGGGGTTTCAAGCCAAAGCTGGCATAATTAGAAAGTTGAAAAGATTACACGGTAGATCGATTCTAA
>JAQFZI010001390.1:0-10100 GCA_034695605.1 Eupelops occultus | reverse complement strand
ATTCGGACACATCCCGACTCTTAGGCTAATGTCTTTAACCACTAAAATAGTCAAAATGACTTTCCTTCACAGCTCTGATTATCAGAAATAAACTATAATTAATTAATTAATTAATTAAATTCATTAATTCAATTCGAATCGTCATTAAAACAGATTTGATTTTTGTTTAAATAATAATTTTTTCAACAATTTTACGATTAAATCATTAAATCTTTTAATAATTATATCAAAAGAAATAAATTGAATAAAATGTGGAAAATTGTATTTTCGATTCTTGTGCTCATTCAGGGTAATTTATCTAATTTATCCAAAACGAATTCATCGATTTTAACCTAAAATTTCTAGGTATTAACAATGAAGCCAGTACCGTTGACATAATACTTGACCAGCTCTCTGTACAGCTTATGCGATTCGGAGATCGGGATAATTTGTTTTCTGAGGACGCGTCCAAACTCCAAGCAGCTTGTGATAAGTGAGTAAAGCCTTTTTCAGCACTACCTTTATACTTCCATCATCAACTGAGTTTGAAACTCATTTATCTATTGTCTATATGGAAGGGGTTGTTTTAATATCTGAGTGTTTAAGCTAATAGTAAACTCCAGGCACAAAAATCTTAGGGGGGAATAAATCAGTAAAAATGCTCCTAAATTTCAAAAGTTAAAGGGATATTTTTATTTGATTTATGAATAGATTTTGCCTTTTCTTAGATATGGAGAGGGTTTGACAAAAGAAAAGGAAAAAGTGATGGCCTATTTCAAAGGTGTCATGCTCAAAATAGTAGAAGCTATTTTGCCTGCTCTAGTTGAGGATGCAAGACACGGCTGTAAACTGTTAAAGGAAGGTCATGCTGATAAAGCGGTCAGAGTAGGAAAGATATTAAATTCAAAGGTAGAAGAGGCACACAAATTAAGATGTAGTCTGATCACAGCTCTCACCGAAGCAGCCAAAGAGGACTCTAAGACCACTTTACCCGAAGTTATCTGGTTAGTATTATTACATGATTTTAGTAAAATTAAAAATTGAATTCTTCAAAATATAAGTTATGTCAAACAATTCTTTGAGAAGTCTGTCGCACTTTATTCTGATAACGAAGAGGTAAAGGCTTTTGTTGTGGATTATAATAAAAATATGTTGGGAAACATGTTGGAAATAATGGAGAAAGAATCAAAAGTAAAGGAACCAGCAACTTGCAAACTACCAGAAGCAACATCTAATCCGTCAGAATTCTCTTCAATTAATTTGCCCCTGATGAAAGCATTTGAACGCTTGGAGAAAAAATGAGTCATTCAATTGAACTCAAATCCACTTATTTTGCGATAATTTCTCAAAAATTAAAATTATATTTAATTATTTGATAAATAAAAGTAAAATTATTCAATTAAACTATCAAATTGTGGAGTCTTTCTGACACCACCTCTTTATTCTATCCTTAATTCTAAACTTTAGCGTCGGCCCGACATGTTGGACATCATCTATAGGTACTGAATGTTGAAATAAATCATCAATTTATTCAATTCAATAATTATTTTATTTAAAATACAAAATGGTTTATAATTTGTTTTTGTAATCAGTTATGAAAATTCACCCGAAATTTAAAATCCAATGGTTTTCGCCTTAAATTTCAATTAAACTCTAGATTTGTGAAACTTATAACAGAAATCAATGAATCAATAATTTTTTTGACAACTTTAAGACAAATAGAGGGAAAGGGAGAGTAGAAATGTAAATACGTTTTCAAAAATGTTGTGATAAAACATTTAAAATGACAAAAAATAAAATAAAATGCAAATAACAGAGAAAATTATTCAATGAGTTGTTTGTAAATACATTTGAAAATTATAGCAAAAATAAACTAAATTTTTAATTATAATCTCGAAATAGAATTCAATATTGAGATAAAAGTCCGAAAGAATACAACAAAATACTAAATAAACTTTAATTTTAAATAAAATTATGATTTTTATCAAAAATAGGGAATAATTTATCCAAAAAAGAGTTAAAAATAAAAACTTAGGACTCAATGGAAAGAATAAAATTACAGAAAGACATTCAAAAACATTACAAAAACTCAATTTTAGTAAAATTGAGTTTTATTTTCCAAAATTTATATAAAAAATAATTCAAATTTTTGAGGCAATAAAGAGTTATTTAAATAATTTGAACAAAAATTAGAATAAATTGTCTGAAAAAAGGGTAAACAATACAAAAAACAGTCCCAAAGAAAAGAATAACAAAATTAAAAGTCGAGAAAAACTCTAAAATAAACAATTGTTTTAAATTTCAAACTATAAAATAGCAAATAATTAAATAATTCGCCGAATCTTATAATTTGTTTGCGATTTTATTTAAAATTCCTATCATTTAATCGATTAATTACTTGACTTTAGGTGAAGCCTTATTTGGCCGATGGACAAGACCTTTCTTAGTGTTCTGATCCACTTCTGGCAGTTCGCTAACATCTTCTTTAGGCTCCTTCTTGGGCTTCTTCCTAATACCGGCGCTCTTTTTCTTAAGGGCTGCGGCTTCGGCGGCCTTTTCACGCATTCTTCTTAAATGGAAATTAATGAACTTCCACATCATCCACGACTGCAAAAGACAAATGGCTACCAAACAATTTATTCTAAAAAATAAAAACCAATTAAAGTCAATCCATAAACCATTAGTTTAAGAAATAAAATCAATTTTAAATCTATTTTTATCAAAAGATTTTATAATTCTATAAAATTTTCAAGAATTCAAATGAGAAGTAAAAAAATATGTACCGAATCACTTTTGTATTAAAGTTTCCTTCGGCGACATTCAATTGTGTGGACTGAGATGTGGCCAATCCGTACCAAAAGGTTAATACTGAGAGAGTGATTGAACCCAAACGCACCAAAACGAAGAGTACGTTCCATAGTTTGAAACTAAGACATCAATAGTTTAATTAAATAAAAAATTCAATTTTGTTGTCATCAAAACAGACCTGTATTTAACAATTTGCAGTTTATCGCCGAAATACAGAAGTCGTGACAAATGGAAGAGCGCTTCCACTGAATAATGAAGGACTGAAAGGCCGATCGCAATACGTGTAAAACTGTTGAACAGAATAATAATTAAAATATTATATAAAATGAGTGAAGAAAACTCAGATAAAAAGTTATTTAAGACATTTAATTGAATAAAGAACTCAACCAAAAGGTTGTCTAATCTCTAATCTAAACAATAAATTACATAAAAAGTGTTCAAAAGATAATATTCTACTAAATGTCAAGTATTCTGAAGAGAATCAAAATTGAAGAGCATTTAAAAAATATGATTACTTGAGAGCATAGGCAGCGCTAAAGAATATAAGATAGAGTGTGGCATAAGTGATCCGGGCAGCCATCTCATCCTTCTTGACCTTTTGGAAGTAGAGCTCAGGGAAGGCGTGCAACCAATAGCTTATTTGTATTATGAAATAGAATTTAAACAAATAAGTCATCTCATTGTGTGGATAATCGGCCCATAATTTTGTAATTGACGTCAAATATCCTTCCCTACGGATTATTTCTCCGGCCCAGACCAGTGAGACTAAGAAGAATATCAATAGTTGTCCACTTTCATTGAACTTGGAGTGTTTAATCTTTGATAAGTGGAGTTTACGATTGATTTTCTGCAAAATTATAGAAAATATACATAAATTTAGAAATAAAAATATACTGAAAATGAAAATAACTTTTGATTAATTAATTCAAACATTGTTTCCCTTTCTATGAAATATGAAAAACAGGTATTTAATGCCTGAAACCAATTACTTATTTAAAAATAAAACACATTTTAATCTATGAATGAAATGAAAAACACTTTAAACTATATTTTGAGGAAATTTTTTAAACAAAACTTTTGTAATAATCGATAAAATCTGATAATTATCTTAAAATCTGTTTATTTCGTAATCTAAACAAAAGCTAATGAAATACGTGGAACTGTCTCTCCATATGGAGAGGACAGGTATGACTCGTGTTCTTAATACTTACATCGAGCAGATATTCTTGGATGACGGCATGCATTACAATCGATATCAAGAAGTAGAAGAAAATAATACAAAAATCTTTGACACCATATGTGTAGTGAACCACTTCTGATGTAAATACTGTTTTGAAGAACAATTCATAATTAAATGAAAATTCAATATAAGGCACAACAAAACTAAGATTCAAAGCCAGTGATCGCATAAAAGTATGAATAAAGAAAGTGTAGGACTTTGTTTTGAACCTTAATTTTATTAATCCTAAAATGAATAGATCGATGAGTGGTCAGAATAGAGCTTACTATCAGTGATGTTATGCTGAATGGCCACAAACATTGTGGCGATCGGAGACGTGGCCTGAAACAGCAGACAGAGGACAAAAACCATCGCAATACATGAGACAATGTCGGCGTGATTTGCGATCACGAACTCGTGTGACAGTATTGGCGGCGATTTTGTCGTTCCCGTCCGTCTTTTGATGCCCATTGTGAACCTGGTTGTCTCAAAATGCTTTCACGGATACACTATCTTCTATTTTATAATAAACTAATTTAATAAATTAAATAAATGACTAAACTATTTATATTAATTTGACTCAAGATATTTGAGTTACAGTTTATTTTAGTGCAAAACTATTGACGTGTATTTCAATTTTGTGTATCGTCTCTGAATCGGGTCTTTTAAATCTGAAATCAGAGCCATCTCTCGCATTATAATCCTGTTATTTATTGAGCTTATTCTATTTTTAACCTTGATATTCTTGTTTATCTTCAGATTAATAAGGCCACACTTTTGAAAAGTTAACTATTTCAATTTACAATAAAAACCTAATAAAATATAATTTTAGGAAAGTTAAAGCTTTTAAATAAACTAAAATTAATTGAGCTAGATATTTAAATAGAATCTCATCAAGTTTTTGTTATACTTTCTCATGAAAAAAAAACTTACCCAGATAAAGAAGAAAATTCTTTTCAAATAAGAAAGCTATTTTTAAATAGTTTTATTCAATATACTTAGTAATTTAATTTAATAAACTTTCAAAGATCCATTACAGCATATATTGAATATATACCATATAATAGCATATATTATATTTGCCTCAAATCTAACATTTAATTTAATTTAATTTAATTAAAAAATATATTTTTAAAAATCATATTTATTTTTCGGAGTATTTAAATAGTTTTTAAAATAGTAATTATTGTTTTTCGATACTTTGACCTTGGGTTCTATGATCTTCGCCTTTTCGATCTTGGATTCTTTGGCCTGTAATTGCCTAACCTTGCTTGGTTTCAATCGAATTTTCATTTTATCTTCGTTTTTATCAGTTCCTTCATTGGGTGCCTTATGAACAATGGTTCTATTGCTGGCCAAACCTAAAATATTGGAAGCACCGGGCGCTTCATAAATTTCAATTGTGGTGAAAAGAGGGTCGACCTCTTTTGACCAAATGTTGGGCTCATACATAATCTCGTCTTTAAGACGTTGTTTTGCAATAAATTTGTGTTCATCTGATTCCAAATCTTTTAAGAAAATTATAGCATTTTATCAGAAAATAATTAAATTTTTAATTAAATTAAGGACAGACTGTGTCTCATCTGTGTGTCCTCCAGAAAAATGTCTTTGATTTGTTGAGGCATTTCCTTAGGAGGCTCTTCTATTGCTATCAAATCCTGTTCTTTTGGCTTTTCATTAAGGGTTTGAGTGTCCGACACTCTATTCGTGATTCTATGGGCAGAGCCGGACGTCACCGGTTTTTCATCTGAAGGCTGTCTTTCAAAGTTTCCGTTCATGTCTGGAGTCATATCCGAAGTCATCATATCTTTTGCATCTGACTTATGACCAATCATTTTTGCACTTTTTATGTCGTGAATGAGCCATGAAATGGGTCTGAAATACAAAATAATAATAAATTTATATTTTTTATAAATTTTGAAAGGATTAATACAATTTATCATGCATAATTTTTAAATTAACATCCGAAGAAAATTAAAATTCTATACTTGAATTCAAGTGAACTATTCTAGGTAATATTTATATGATAGTAAAATAAAATTGAAGCAGTGTAAATTGAAAAACTTACACAAATACTGGAATTTTGATGTTTCCATTCAATTGGATAATACTTTTTCCGAATAAAATACTTTTTCCGTTAATAACGATTATAAAAATAGTCATATAATAAACAATAACAATATAACAGAGGTCTTTGCACTTAATCATGGTCATTTAAGAATGTTGAATAATTCAAAGACAAATAAGTGAATCAATTGATAAAAATAAATTCAAAATTAAAGTTCACTCCTTTTCTATCACAAAACGATTTTTGAAAATTCATTGAAAAAGTTTCCAAAAAATGTCACAAATATTTCAAATGTATTAAAATTCTTTTGTATTTCTTATAATCTGAGTCTTAATGAATGACTGAAAAAAACCACTTCAAAAAACAGACTTCAAAGAACATATTCTTCTTTATTCTTGTTTGACACTAATTTTGAGCAACTTTTTTCCAAACTTCGATTACCCGAGACATCTAATTCCTGTATAATTTTTTTTATTCCAATAAAATACAGGAATCGATTCGGTATTTTAGCTCCGATTAGAATAACTGTCAGAAAAAATAAGTTATTATTAGTTATTATATTTGTTATGCATTAATGACTTGAAATAAACATATATAAGAAAATGTTATTCTATTTAATTTGTAATTATTATAATGTGAGGCTCAGGCAGAGTATCGGCTGTTTGTGTGTCTAACCAGAAACGGGTAACCCATATATCCCTGGATGAGCAGTCAATTGGCAAAATACATGCAATAATGTTTAGGTAATTACAGACTATACATGTTTGGCATAACTAATAATTTTAATGTCTATTACACTAATTCTTTTGTTCTATTATTTAAGACTATGTCGTCTCCAATATATTAAATTTAGTTTATTATACTTTTGTGTATTATTTCCGACTCATTTCCATTTCAATGCTCATCAAAATAAATTTAATTACTACAACAGTAGTTACAAACAATATAAAAATAACAAGATAACTTAAAAGACTAAAAGTTTCAATATTTAATGAAAGGAGAGAGAGGGAGAAGGAAAGAGAGGGAGAGGAAGGGAGAGAACCATTAAATATCTCACTTTATCCTTCAAAGGCTTCTCATTCATACGTATATTAAAGAATTTTTTATATTATGAGGAAAGATATATCGCATAAACATTGCATTTATGCCTCTTTTGAATAATATTTGCATAAATTTTGTATTTAAATTATTAATAATTTGTTTGTCAGATATGTCGCTCCTATTCTGCCAACAATTTTGAATTATTAAAAAAAATATCTTTCATTGGATTTATTGATTACAAGTCAACAGTTTCGCAAAATTAGCTTAATTACAATGTTTTACATAATAGAAGTAATGACGACACAATTGACAACAAATAGCTTCTGGGTATTAAACATTTGGTTAAAATGACACAAAATTCACTCCAATTTTTCAAACTCACGAAATGCAAGACTAATCTTCAATGAATCTAATTGTTGAATATTCTGGTAATTTTCTCTTTAAAATTGAACTGATCAACTATTCAACTACTAAGTTTAGAAGATGCAAGATATAGATATAGATAACCTGATCAGATTAGTCATAAAGAAATAATTAATTTAATTGTTTTAATTTGTTTTCTCAATTAATTAACTTTTGAATAATCAAACAAATGATTTGATTATTCAAATTGCAAGATTGATTAAAATTGGCATAAGATTACCTTGCACATCATCAACAGCTAAACTTAGCCGAAGGAAGTATAGAATAGAAAATTCAAGTCATGTTTTGTAACTATAATTAAATTTGAGCCAAAAATTTAAATTTATTTCAATAAATGACATACTTATCAATAATTATCCACTGCTTTCTGAAAGAGCCTCCCGGGGCTCAAAAACGAACGTATATGCCCTGTCCGATTTGATCATAAATACACACCCAAACAGAAGACTAATAGCGAGGGAAAAAACAAACATTCCTATAACCCATTGTTCGAGGAGTGAGCCCTCCTTTGATTTAATAACTGTTTTAGTCATCCATAGGGCACAGGTTATAATCCAAGTCAATGGTATCACAAAAAGGCTTATTTTGAATAGAAGTTCACTCCAACTAGTTATCTGAAAATTGTCGTCTACATTGATAGATACCGGCGCTGACGGATGATTCATATTATAATTAATTTCCATATTTCTGGCCGTTTCCGACGGGTCCTCGTGGAAGACAATACAGAACTCTTCCATTGTCTGCAGAAAATATTATTTTTGAATCAATTATTGAGCGATAATAACATCACTAATAAAGTGGTTATAAATATATCACATAATGTGTGAAATGTTTTGTATTGAAAACAAGTAAAACACATATTCTGAGCGTTCATTACATTCATTACTTTTATCGATTTGTTTAGCGCTTAAACTATTCATCACTGGTTTTGTATCATATGTTTGTCCAATACTGAGGTCGGAGCAAAACATTCAATTTATTGGCGACTTCTTGTGATGTCTTTCCACAAATTGTTTATTGATCGCAATACTCGATCTAACAGTGCGTGCGTTCCTCTATTATTCTCTTCCAGCACCGGCTCACACATCATAAGAATATATTCTTTTCTGATAAACTTCTAGTAAAGTATATGACCAAAATTGATGATAAAGATTACATTAAATCTATCTTGATCAAAAGTTTAATTTAATCCTTGGTCCACTCACATTTTCTCTCTCTCTCTCTCTCTCTCTCTCTCTCTCTCTCTCTCTCTCTCTCTCTATTTTTAATATAATTGATAGAATAATCTAGCAATCATTGAATTTTCAAAATTGTATGCTTTCCCAATATTTGTCAAAGTGTTTCAAAATGAAAAACAAAATGATTAATGAGAATATGATCGGAACATCTCATAAAATATTTGTTGAAAAAGATTAATCTAAATTTGTGATACACTACAGGACTATAATTATTTTCGAAAACTAGAATCTGATGGACTGATAGACATTAGATATTTTGGAGTTAAATCAGATCATTTAACCTAGCAAAACCAAGGAATAAAGAGAGATAAGACTGAGTCGAATAAAACAAAATTTACCTTGCGCTTCCTCAATGCTAAAAATATATTGGAATTTCTCTAACTTTGCTTGTTGTTTAGTTCAATTTATAGTAGTTTTTGGGCTAAACTTTTATTTGATTAGCAAAATACAAAACTTTAATAGAATAGGTTTGAAAAATATGTTAAACATTTATTATTTGTAAAATAACATGCTAACAAGCTTATATTATAAGGCAGTGAAATATACTCAAGCTTAACTTGATGAACTTTCTTGATGATATTAGATGTAGATGATAAGATTAAAATAATTTTCTTATCATTTAATATTCTTCTGTGAGATTGACTTTAGTCACAACACTATTAATATTTGCGCCATCTTTTGACAAATAAATACAAAGTTTATTGAAGACATGCGTTGAATGCCTTTCATTATTGAATTTTGATTGCATTTTATTTTAATGAAAACATTTTTCAAATGAAATCAAATTAAGTGTCATTTGGAGCCAAATACAGAAATACCGAATTATGACGCACTGCATAGTATTGATCCAAACCAATAAACCCGACACCAGAACATATTGTGATTATGAGTCAGTCAACGACGCTATGGAAGGCAAGTATCGATCGGTCAGACATTTGGGTCATTCCCAATACTCATCGATTAGACAATCAATCAATTGTTTCAACAATTATCACATTTTATCTGTTTTTCAGGGATTTGTCACATATATGAACAGCATCTGAAGCGAACCAATCCGGAGATGCCTTCAATCACTTACGACATCTCACAACTCTTTGATTTCATCGACAATTTAACTGATTTGAGTTGTTTAGTGTATGAATACCTTTTATTTAATCTTGACCATTTAAGCTCAAAAATCAATAGATAGAGGAACCAAACAGACCATAATAGTTGTCATTGAACCAAATATTGAGGGCACACCCCTAACATACGTTTATGTCTATGTCTTGCCTTTCATTTGAAACCTTATATATTCAATATTGAAATGAATTGTAATTAAAAC
>JAQFZI010001389.1:0-10101 GCA_034695605.1 Eupelops occultus | reverse complement strand
TATAATAACTTTTTCATTTCAGGTCAATAGTGAAGCATCTCAGGGCAAATATGGAGGCGGTCTGGTGGGAGCGGCTGGTAGCCAAGACCTTTTAATAAGACAGATACAAAGTACTATTCCACCACCCGTCCAAATCTAACCTAACCTCTTCGTCAAAAATCATGTCTATTAGAAAATAGTTTATTTTAAATATTTTCTCTCAATTTTTCAAAATTAGTCGAATTTTAATTTGAAATAACAGTTAATATAAAACTCTGTATTTTATAGTTTTATAATTCATTTTTGAAAATGTATTAAATAAAAGATTTTATCACAAATCAATCAAATAGCAGATAAACATCAAAACTATTATTTTGAAAATTAGTCGATTGATTTTAGGCAAAAATGGATCAATTTGGTCTAGTTTTTGATAAAACTGCTTATTAATAATGATTATCTTATATTTTCTTCGATAAATTAACGTTTAATTCATGAAAAATGAATTTTTAGCCATTTTAAGGTATTTTGAGCCTTTTTAAAAAGGTTCTTCTAAATCCCCCCTAAAGTCGAAGACCTTGTGCATGCCAGTAAAATAGAAATCTGAACGATTGGTATTCAAAAAGTTATTACTCAATATTATAGCTCAAAAACGTCCGTAAAGATAAAAAACCCTCTGTACCTTACAAAAGGTTTTACTTCAAATGATCATGAACATTTCGACTGAAAACACTATAGAAGTCATTATTTTCATGTCTTTGGAAATCCCACCAAAAGATGTCTGCAATGTATTCATCGAATAAGAGATGAGAATCGGATCGAAGGGTGTATTGATGTTCGAAAAATAATGCAAAGAGTATCTAGTAAATTAAAGAATATTTTGTTGTCATTCCCCAATTCTTTTGAGAAATTCATATCAAAACTAATAATAATAATAATATTGTCCTCAATAATAAAGAATTATTGTTTGTTGCCCTAGGGAATTTCATTTGAAATATTCTTAGCTATTGCTCAAATCAAACTTAACTTAACAATAAAATTGAAACAATAAAAACATTTCGATATTTTGAAGAATTTTGTAAATATTTTATGAAATAAAGGCTTTGCCTTAAGTTAAGTCAAAATAAGAATTGAATGAAAACAAAAATCCAATGCAAATGTTGTCTCAAAAGACAAGAAATAATTGATTTATTGATTAGAAGCCAAAGAAGTCTCAGAATTGAAATAAAACCGATTTTCGTCATCAATAATGCATTACTTGAATGACATTTATTTTGTATAGAAATTGTATTTTTATGTAAAAAATGGGGAAAACACTGAATTCAAATAAACAAATATATGAAAAGGGAGAACCCATTTAATGCTAATCAAGTCATAAGTCAAATGATACAAATTTGTCACTGAATGGAGCCTTTGAGTCACATTCATAGCCATCAGAACAACAGATTATGTCATTTGTTTGGATAAAAATGTGAAACACAACTAATGTTTTTAAATCACATTATTATTCCATAATATTATATTTGTTTACTCAAAAAATGCCGGAAAGGCTAACCATATTAAATATTCAATACAATTCCAAAGAGAGTCATATTAGAGAGGAGCAGGTTCATTTCGGCAATCAAAAGATTAAAGTAATATTAGATTATTTGGATTGAAACTTGGTATTACTTAATGTTAGGTTTTATGCATTAATAATCTCTTTATAAAAATTAGAAATAAATTCTTTTGTCTTTTTAAAAAAGGACAGAATATGAGTACCCCTTGACTACTAGTAAATTGAATTATTTGGCAAAGAAATAGGACATTCCATTTGATACTCAATTGTGGTGGCAGTGAATACCCATTAGGTTCTGTGATTTGGACTTTTGAATAATGGTAAGGGATGTAAAGAATGAGAATTTCATAGAAAACTAGTGTTCAGTGATTTTTTGGGTGACTTCAAGTCTCAAACTTAAACAAATTATACAATTTTTGGTCATTGAGGAGAAGAGTAAGTCTAAGATCAACATTAATCTTATTTGCGTTAATACTCCGGGAAGTGCTCTGAATATGTCTTTTCTGTAGGAATGAATCTAATGGTGAGAAATAAACTTTTTCTTTGAATTTGGAAAAAACAGCGTTTTTGTGTCGTTATCTTCTTTTGGAAAGAGTCCAAGAACTCAAACACTATTAATATTGATTTTTCTTACAACAACCGAATCAATTCAGTTTGAAATTTGTTTATTCAGTTCACTATTGATCACTAGTTTTGTTTAGTTTAGAATTTCATTCACTTTCTACTACACTCTCTTTCACTCTCAATAAAGTTTTTTTTGGATAAAATGCAGTCTCAATGAGGTAATAGTCAAGAGAGAGAAGACAAACATATCGTCCTATCATTTGTCAGTTCAATAAAAATTCATTTGATTTGCAAAATAAATCGTTTTTATCAGACAATCAACTGTTGGAAACTTGTATTCATTTCATTTTTATCTTTTAATAGAATTCAAAACATGAGTGAAAACATATAAAAATAATTGACTCAATTTGTTGCCCTATCGCTAACACCCGAGAAGTTAATCATTGAATTTCATCAAAATTGTTTGAATAAATTGAATTCTGGAACAGTTTTCCAACAGTTCTTTATATAAATTTCATAGTGAAAGCAAAACATATTTAACTATTGATGTATTATGTAAATCAATTATTAAATATTTTATATTGCTCCATTTTAATCCCTTGTGAAGAGTTGTACTGAACTTTAAATTCAATGGAAGAAATGAGAAAGTCAAAATTTTTTGACTAGATATAACTTGAACTTATAAATTATGAATCATTTCAAGAATTTAAAAAATAAAAGTGATTTGAGTTTCAAATCTTGGTAAAGACCAAGTTATTAGATTGATCCTCAATAAGTTGATTGGATAATGTGCAAGTTATTCCCTTTTCAGATATAATATATTTTTAGTAAATCTATATTTACTATAATATTACCAAAAAATGAATAAAAACATTGAATTTTGTTTTACTTTTCCTCTAAATTGTTTTTTTCTGGAGTAAGGAATTTTGATCAATACTATGCAAAGTTGACCATGATAAAAAAATCAATAAACATTACTTTCGTGAGTTATGATAAACCTTTAATAATTTAATATATATTTGAATATATATATATTTGAGTGAGTATAAGATTATATAAGGTTATATAAATAAGAATAACATATTTTGATTACATCCGAAAATTGCTAATCATTTCACGCCTTCAGAGAATTAGACAATATTTTGATTAATAATTCATTAAATAGAGTTGGGAAGAGTTGGGAAGCCCTCTTTAGTTTCACAGATGAGTTTTTCTAGAAATTGTTTGCAATAAAAGATAATTAATTGGTTTCTTCGCAATAGTTATCTTATATTTGATCCTTTGCTTAGATATTGGATGTGAAGAGAAAATATGGCCAAAAATTAATAATTATTCGACTCTTATATTAAAAGTTGTCTATTATTTCATATCTAATTATATCACAGTTTCTGTTAAAAAAATTATTTGTTTTGTATTAAAAAAGACAGAGAATGACATAATTTTGTTGTCTTTGCGATCAATAATTCACAAAATAAAGGGAAACACATTTCATGCCTGTCCTACAACTCAAAGAAGAAGTTATCAAATATGAAGTCATTCATACGATTTGTTCGGTTATAAGTTTAAGGAAATATTTTTTGTTATTTCGCTCGGAATGAGTTGAAATTGTGTGAATCGCTAAATGACATGGAATCAAATCAGCCACTTATCTAATGTTTGGTTTTTGAAACAAAATTTGGTCAAAAATATAATTACAAAACATTTTATGAAATGAAATCTGAATTGATTTTATTGTATATTCAAATTATATTTAATTTTATTCATAAATCCTTTCACCACTTAATTGATTTTTGGAAAACTGTTGTTTTTTCAATTTTAAATATATCCTGATATAAATGCAAATTAATTGAATAGTGATGCATGCTATTTTAATTTATTCAAAATCCAGATCATCAAAATTCTTAATTTTTGCGTTCATTACAATGAGAGGGAGAGGTTGAGGGAGAGAGAGGGTGAGATATGAGTTATCATTGTTTTCAAGCAAAATTAAACAATTTATTTCCGTATTACTAAACAAATGACTGATTTTTCAACTTTTGTTTTATAAGATTTGTTGTGAATTTCTTCAATAAAAAACATACAAAAAAGTAATAAATGAGAAAATGTTAGTTATATTTCACACGAAAATTGGTCTCAAAAACATTTGAAGAAGAATTTGGAATTTAAAAGATTCAAAAACTGCTGAACTTTTTGACTGTGGATTACATTGTTTTTATTTATTTAGGTTTTCATAAAATAAATTTTTATATCGAATGAAAATTTTATTTGTGTTTCACTTTTTTTGGGCAATAAATCCTTCAATAATTCATTAATAGTTTGTAAGAATTGAGTGGTTCTGAAGAAATGGATGAAAGGAAATGGGTTTTGGTTTTATACGCAAAATCTAATACTATTACAATCAGACGAAAAATCAAGAAATGGTTTGGAAATCACACCAAAGTCTGATCCATTTTGGGATCAGATCAGAGCTTAAGTCCTAATAAAATATAGAAAAGGAAAATGGTTTAAAGTAAAGACAGAATAAATAGTGGAGTCGTGAACTATACTTAAGGATCTATCGGTGCTATAACTGTGGCTATTAGTAGACAAACGAAATTCAAGAATCAGCAAAAATAATAGAAAAGAAATTTTTAAGCAATGATTAGAAACGACAGCTATTTCTTTGAGAAAGTTTTGGCCATATCTTTGGCTTTAAATTGGTGTTTGGTTTATGGAAATATATATATAACACACGACACGTCCGCCCAAACAGAATGTCAAACACAATGTCAGACACAGAAAACTAAATTAGTTTTGCAGCTGTTCTCTTAGTTTTAAAATCATTTTTACAATTGATTTTGACTCTACTTCTGGTCAAAGAGTGAGTCAGCAATCAAACAGAACAAACAGTTGTGGGCTGACCACTACAATACACTAATCTAAAGTAGGTCGTTCCTATCATTCTCATTTCCATTTCTTATGACTTTACTATTTGTGCTGTAATTCAATCAAAAATTGAAAAATTTCCAGATTTTCAATTAAGATTATCATGATAATTTTCAAATATGTCATTCATTTGTTTAAATATTTGATTTCACTCTTGAATTAATATGAAAAATGAGTAGATACAAGTAATAATTATAAATTATGATTAACTAATTATTATTTATGAATGTCTAATATATGAGTATGTTGAGTTTATTAAAATTAATTGAATCTATTTAAAAGAGAATTAGATACAAGAAATAAAAAGCAAGTTTAATTTGATAATAAAGTCAATTAATGCTCATTTCCTGAAAAGGGATAGAAAAGATTTATTGTGAACCCAAAAGAATTCTTGTATTTCATGTGTTTTTGATTATCAACTGATTGTTTTTGTTTGCAAAACACTAATGGAATGTTTGACACAAATTAAGATCTATTGTTAACTTATGTCTCAATTGATCCACAAAATAAACATAAAGTTTTGTCTTTAAGTTCAAAATATTTTGGAGAAGAAAAGGACAGAGAATTGGCAAATATTCTTAGAAACTTCTTATCCACTTCTGGTTTGATTCAAATCTCAATTGAATTTAACATTTTTTTTGGGATCAAAACACATTCATATATTAAGTGAGAACTCAATTGAATATCAAAGTTATGCCAAAACAACACAAGAGGTTGAATAACAGAGTGAAAGCCATATTCATAGTCAGTGCTATTGAATTCACTAATGTATTGAATGACAACAATTTTCAATGAAATATATGACATATAGAGGAGAGACCCAAATGAAAGTCTCGGCGAAAGATATACTTGACTTTTGCAACGAATAAATAAATTTTCTTATTTTTAGCCTTTTTTATGCCTTCTTATCTCTGCTTATGACTCAACCGAATCGTTTTGAGTGACTGAACACAATTGTGATAAAATGCAAATTTTATTTTCAAAATTTACTGGTTTTGTGTTTAACTTTTTTGGTTCTCTTCAATAGTGTTGTCACATAAAATGCAGAGATTGGCCACTATTTTAGACATTCATTTCTTTATATCACTGATTATTTCAATATTTTTCCACTATTTTTGTCAGCGATTTGGAGGTTCTGAGCTCCCAATATGGATACACTTTTGCCTTTCCATCTCAGAGGACAATTTAATGCCATTCTCGATATTTTTTGAATTAGCACAGTAGGGTTTAAAAGATTTTTCAGCTTCAAGGAGAGTTTTAGGCTGACTACCCCATCATAAATCCTTAATTTCTTTATATAAAATGTATTTTATTCTTGTTTTTGAACTCATTATTCATTGGCTTTAAATGCATTAAATATGAAGAAAATTGCAATGAATTTCTTAAATAAATTATTCGTTTAAATGCTTTTCATAAATGAATTTCAATGAAGTTTTTCATGAAATTTATGAATTAACTAAAATGTGTTTTTCTTATTATTCTCAAATAATATGAGCAAGGCATTTCAAACTATAAATTATATATTGTTCTATAATAAATTATTCTAAATATTCAAAATTATAAATTTTCAGAAGAATACAAAACACAAAATGCATAATGAACAAGCTAAAAATGTTTTCAATAGTAAATCATTAAATGTTAGCATGATACTTTTGGCTTTATAAAACGATGAGAAGGCTTTCAGTTCTTTTGATTTATACAAGATATAATTTGCTTGTTAAATTTCTAAATGATTTCAACCAATAATGACTTATTTCCTATACATTGAGACAAATGTCTGCACAGAATAAAAAACATTTACTTTTAGGAAACGTATGCTTTGAACTCGATTTTTATTGATTTGAAGACAGAAATTGTTTGGTTTGTTATATAAAATATCAAACAATTAATCAAAAGTTTCAGTGAATCATTAGAAATGTGTTGGCGCCGACATTCATTAGTTACAAGAAAAAAGTTATTTTGATTTTTGGAGGAAACAATTGCCAAATCCAAACAAAAATAAGATTATTGATCTAATCCATCAAAATTGATAAAATTAGCCCCAATTATGTCAAATAATTTTACAAATGGTCGACAAATGTGTCGAATAACTGGAAGATAACCTCAAAATTCTTACCAATGGTTGAGTTAAACATCGGTTTTACAAATGATTACTATTTCTTCGCTTTTTCTTTTGAAAACTAAAAGTATTTCTTAATTCCAGTTAAAAGAAATTGAAAAATATATGAGAGTAGCTTCTGTTAGTTTACCCCCTTATTGTTGGGATTTAAAAAATTGTTATATCAAAACTGGCATTAATTGTTATCTTGTTTTACTTTTTGATTTATAAATGAAATAAATTTTATTATTTTTATTCGTCAGAAAAGAAATCTTAGAATTTATGATTAAAATGTTTGGCAAAGAATGAGAAAAATATCTATTCGTTGAAGAATAGCAAACATATTAATTGCATCTTTTAAACTATTATTGAATTTTTTTATTATTTGTTGAAAACAAAAGTTTGAAGAAATGAGAAAATTGTTAAAAATTAATACATTTTGTGAGAAAAACTGCGGAAAAGAATTATGGAATGAATCATAAAAATAATGGACAATAAAAACTGAACCAAAGGACGAAGAAAATATAAAATTATTGTTCAGGAGTTAACTCTGAAACCGAACGGATCAATGATGACCAGGAAGTCTTAAGAAGTGAGCATGGTCTTATATCATAATTTTAAACTTAAAGGTTATTTATGTATATAATTAACATAGATTTATAGAGTCAGAGACTGTATTTTTTACTTAAAAACATTGTTAAACATTTGTTTCAAGGTCATATTCACTTTTCCAAATGCTGCTCATCTCTAAATTTGGTGATAAAATCAGTGAAACATTTCTAACTTTTTTCATTACTAAAAGTCTAAACAAAAAGCTTTTTTGTGATACACTCTTCAACTGAAGTGATGTCAAAACTTGTTTCTAGTCTTTGACTCTAAAAAGAAGATAAAAAGTTTCTCAAACGTAATATCAATCTATGAACTCAATTAGGATTAATTTGATAAATGAAGAATAGGGATGTCCACAGGGGGTGATCAGCTTAAATCCCCCCAAAACTCAAAGTCCACAATTCAAAGGTTATGAAAAATGACCACAAATATGTTTTAACTGAATTTAATCACAATTAAATCATTAATTATTGATTACATAATGTAATTGGAGGCGAATTATCTTAATCTCAATGTATGTAAGTTTGTTTAAAGTGGATTAAAGTTGAGATATTCCCCCTGATCTGGGTGAAGAAAGTGAAGAAACTTCTCTTGGCCACCTATGGATCTCAAAATTCCCTAAAAAGCGTTCTCTTTCCTAACAATTTATGTTTTGAACTCTTGAGAACACTTTTGTTAAGAAGAGTTTTCTCCTCAAAAATAAATATGATTTGACATAACATCAAAACATATTTCTACCAAAAATAGATTTCAGGGAAAATATTTCAATGAATTTACTTTTTTTATTCTGAAATACAATAAAAAGACAAATCAAATACAATTTAGTGAAAGTCTGTTTGAGTTCAACCAACTTATCCATTGTATAAAAACAGTTATCATCTTGGATAGAAATAAAAATAACCTTTATAGTTTTATTGAGGCATCATTCAAAACAAAAAATAACTTTGATGGGGTACTTAAGGCTTTTTAATTATCTTTTTATGAGGCAATCGGTTCTTATTTATTAAATCGTTCGGAGAAAGCGATTTATTTTTTTGCTTTTTGGATACAAATTATTGGTCTCAACATAATTGCTGTCCTCTAATGCTCTAAAAACAGATGTAATTAAGAAAATGTAGACAATTTTGGTCGAATATGGTATACCCTTTTCGAAAATATTTGAATTGTTTAGTTTTGGTCTCAATTTTGCACAAGGTCATTCAAAATAAATTATAATTAGTAAAGGGATATAATCAATATTTGCTTGAAAGGAAAGCCAATTTGAAATTCAATACAAAATTAATAACCAGAGGACATCTCATATTACATGAGTTATATCTACTAATTATGAATACTTCTAATAGAGTTAACTCTAATAGCTTTTAAATATCAATCTTTAAATTTCTATTTTATATCAAATTAAAGCAGGTATGCACAAGGTACTCGATCTTAAGGAGGGTCAAAACTTATTGAATTTAGATGACATTTGTTCGCAATTTTTTTGAGGTGGGTTTGAAAAATTCCAAAAAATGACCGAAAATTTTGCCTTGCTTATATAATATGCATCATATTGATAATATTATGTTTGTAAAACGATTAAAAGTTACTTTATGAATAGAATTTGACCAAAATTTGCGCTTGGCGCAGCAGCAAAATTTTCGATGGAGGGGGCTTACTCGAGCTCTATCTTAGGGGACATAACATAACTTAACTAACCTTATTCTTATTGTTTCAATTTTTATCAAGTGTAATAATTATTTCGAGATTTTGGATTGAAGCAAATAAAAAGATAGATACTATTAATTGATTAATAAGAGGTGACTCCCATTACAGACAATGTTTTAAATTTAAAAAGTGCTGATTATTTAATCAAAATTAAACTAAAATCTATAACAGAATAAAGTATTTATGTTTTGTTGTATTTATAAAAGTATTTATAAAAGCCAACATACCCCTTTTAAGGTAATTGGATTAGAGTGCAATATTTTTTATTCTTGGTAATGTTTGACTAATAGCCTTAATACTTTTCGATATTTTAATCAATTAAATTTAGGAAAGATTTAATAGTGGTTTTGTATAAAATATGATTCTTATTATAAAAGCCGACATTTATTGCATTAAAATTATATTTGAAACGCAAATGGTTTCTCAAAAAATAATTGATTCAAACAATAAGAGTATGTCTTAAGAAATGAATTTAAGTAAAATAAATAGTTATGTCTTATAAGCCATTTGGAAGAAAATGAATTTTTTGCTCGAATATAAATTATTCAAATTCTATAATCAATTTGGAGCTTCAGTTTTGTTCTCTTAACTAGGGATGTAAGTGGTGAACGTTTCACTTAATTTCAGTTGAAATTTCAGTGAAATTTCATGAAAGTTTCACCAAAAT
>JAQFZI010001388.1:0-10102 GCA_034695605.1 Eupelops occultus | reverse complement strand
CTTCACAATCGACTACATTTTATTCTGTTCTGTATATATAATATTATATATATTTTTTATATAACTTAAAATAAAAGAGTAGATCTGAGCCATAGAGACAAACATATAGAGCAGTACCAGAGCACAGCCACTCATTCTGTAGAGCATTAACTCGAAGAGACTGATGTTATTCGAGTCAATGCAATGAGGATTATGTTTGCAAAAGCCCTAAAACTTTATTAGGGATTGTGGCCACCGTTCCCCTCTGTTTGCCAAACAATTTCAAAATAATCAGTTCAGACATTTTCTACATATTTTAAATACCAAAAAATCGATATTTAATAAGAATCACTTGAGTTTAACTTTAACTCATATTATAAAGTATTTGAACAAGATAACTATTTGATTAATTTTTCCTATCATCTCATCTAAAATTATTTTCGACTGAATTGCCTTGAGCAAGCTTAATTGTCAAACCCATTCTTATGTGATCAATAAGCCTATAATTCTATGTTTTCCTGAAAATAATTGGATTGTTGTTAGTCTGCTTGCTCCTTTCTTATAATTAATTTAAATTTTACTTAATTTAAACAATCATTGAATAGAATTTTAAATAATTTTAACTTAATTTCAAATGTATCTCAAAAATGTGTTTCCTTTTTAAAAACATTTTTTATTTGAACTTGTACATTTATTCTATATAAGAGGATTGTATAACAAATGAAGCCTTTTATCTTGATTTTAAAATTATTTTTATCAGGATAATATAATGAATATACAGTACACACATGACCCAAAGCCCTTTGGAAAGGGTCGTTTTAATATTTATTGAGTGTTTAATCTAATGGTAAACTCATATAGAAAAGTACTAAAATTCAATCAATAATTTTAGTACTTTTCTATATGAGTTTACCATTAGATTAAACACTCAATAGATATTAAAACGACCCTTTCCATAGGGCTTTGGGTCATGTGTGTACTGTATAATAGTATCCATTGCTTGTGAGGACATCTTTGCGCTCAAACTTTAATCAATTTAACGATTGAACCAATGTTTGGCATAAAGTGGAACAAAAGAGAGCAGCTCTTTCTCTAACCATTGATTCGGGTGAAACAAGAGTACAGACCATTACGTGACTCTCCTTCAACATAAAAATCGTTAATTTGAATTCCTTAACACATGTATTGAATTTTAAGAAAATATATTTAGAAAAAGCTTTGAGATATACTCTCAACAGATATACAGAAAAAGTAGAAAAAAAATCAAAAATTTAATTCAAACTAAATTGAAATGAGAGTTATTGCCTCGAATGTAATAATTGAATCAATTAGATTTGTGCTTACACACTTGTAAGCTATTCTTTGTATTCTTGAAAATTTTTCGCTCAGGGATTCAATAATTAAATTAAAAGCATTAAATCGCTGGAAGACATGCCTTAAATCAAATGCTTAACTGAATTATTCTTCAAATCAAATCAAATTTTTATATTTTTCGTTAAAAACTTATTAAAATAGAGAATAAATAAGAGAGAAATTAATATAAGATATAACTTAATAGAAATTATTTGACAAAATTCGCTGCGAAAACAGAAGCGTCGGTCCAGTGGTTCCTTTAATATATTTATGTCAGTCCGACTTAAATTCATAGTAAACACAATTACTGGTCAAACAGATAGTCTGTTTTGTGGGCTAATAAGCAAAACAGGGATTCCTCGGGCGAAACACTCTTTCGATTCATTCCTATCCTATCATTCATTCATTAGAAAACTGTTTCTCTGAAAACAATATTAATCATATATTTTTGCACAAAAGCCCAGACCTCACAAAACAAATATTAGACGAACACAGAATCGATTTTTCCACAGAGGGTAAAGTTCACCAAATCTGTCATCGTTTATAAACCTGACTCATATATCCAGTTTAAATATTGCATATTAAATACGGATTAGAGTGACTCAGAGTCTATATCGGGTCCAGAGTGAGATGTTTCATTTCTAGAAGGGATCAAGGGCTATTAAATTAAATTTATTGATAATAATAAACAGTTAAATTTTGTTTAACGCATATTTATGGACATCTAGTCTGAAAACAAGTACCTCATTTGGACCTCAAAGCATTTTCAGAACTTATCTGCTCTAGAAGCTTTTTAGATCCTTCATTTCAAATCCTTGGTTTTCAATTTGAGCATCTAGATCTGATCTTGGTCGATTAATTGAATTTGATTTGAATAGTTTTTAATATTTTTATCAAAGCCATGATTTTTCAACAATTTATTGAATTTTCAAAATAGTAATCAATTTGTTTAATAACATTTTGATAAATTACACGATTTTCCGTCCCATAAATCTCACCCAAAATGTCCAAATGATATTTTTAAATGACCATGATTAGTTTTGAGTCAAGTTTATTTGAATCGATAATCGCTGATAGGAACTGTCAAAAGACCTCCAAAAACATTATATTCTGGATATCATTCATTTAAGTAATATTTTCAGTTCTAAAACAAACATAAAATAAATGTCGAGTTATACCAAATATATAATAAACTTTTTTTTGTGTATAAAATAAAGCAAAAAATTGTTTATATATATAATTTATATTCTTTTTTGAGTAAAGAAATTGTTTTTTATTCCAATATTATTAGATTTTTTCCTATACTTTTGTTCTTCAGTTTTACTGTAAGATCAGTAAAACTACTAAAAGTCTCTTTTATTCTGACTTTTTTTTCTTTGAATTGACGAACGTATGGAAAACAGTCTGTTCTTGACTTCAATAAAAAGATTTGACGATTGATGTGATTCTCAATACTCTGACTTTCATTCACTTATGAAATCCAAGTTTACAAATGCATTACAAATAATTTTAGACGGATTTAAGTAATTTTTTTGGTTTTTGCCCCAATATTTACAATTAATTATAAGCTATAAATGTATTTAAATCACAGAATTTGAGAATAAGTTTAGAGAATTCAAATGACTGGTCTCTTATTTAGTAAAAATGGTTTGATATTTAATTGTAAGATAAGAGTAATTGAATTTAAAATGATTTTTGTATTTAATGTTTGTGATAGATGATGGCGATGAAGTGACGCTAATGTATGCAAAACTTGAGGTAAGTCTCCTGTTCTCTGTTCCTTTCAACTGGTATTCTGTTCAACATTTTCCGCTCCAAATATTATTTATTAATCATTTCTCATATGATTTATCTCTATTCGGAAGTCTCTCACAAAAACTAATGCATTCTTCAGAAAATGCAATAAAAATACTCAATTCCTAGCATTCTCTATAGTGTTGGAGCCCATCGTTTGCCACAAAATGTCAAATTTCTTATCAAATATGTCTAAACTTAATAGTTATTAAGTTAAATGGTTTTTCAAACATTTGATATTTGAATTATAAATATTTCAATTTCAAGATTTAAATAATAAAAGTATGAACTCATTCACTAAGTTTTGCAGATAATTAGTTTAATTAATTTTCAAATAAATGTATCGTTAAGTTCTTTAAATTTTGCCAAAATTAAATCAGAAACGGGTGCCAATGAAGAGCATTGCCTATACATATGAGGGAAGTCATTATTACAAGTATTTTATAGCACTAATTCATTAAACTAAAAGGTAGTCCAAATCTAACGCTAATTAAAGGCAAAGTTTTTTCCCTATAAAAGAAACAGTTTGTGTCCGAATGGATGGCCGTAAATGTGTTATTGGCCTCACATGTCTTCTATACATAAGAATTCACTCAACTGTTTAACTGGTTTCCGATCGTTCAGTCCTTTTCAATCAAGTCTTGCAAAAAAGAAAACATCTTATAATTAAAATGTAGTAAAATGAAACCCTTCTCTATCCCTCTCCCTCCCTTTCTATTCACACGCTCCCTCTCCCTTTCTCTCTTTTCACGCCTATATCCATCGCTTGAATCCAGCATTTGTTTTTCAGGAAGGCTTGAATGAAATAGTATTCCACCATGGTTGAATGAAATAGTATTCAACCATGGTTGTTCCAAGTTATTAAATTTGAGTGTAAGGCTACTTTTCTATTTTAATAATTATGATCTTACACATTTCAATTTTGAGCTGGAAAATTATTTTATTTTATTTTGATTGCGTATTTTGATGTTTTCAAGAATTAATCTAGTCACGTTTTCAAACCTTTGAGTAAAGTATCAAATATCGTTATTGCGCATCCCTATAAAATAAGTTTGGTCAAATATAACGACAAATCAAAGACAAACCACAAAACTCTTCAATTATTTGTACGAACAAAAAGACAAACAATTGTTTTGTTCTTAAAATGAATTGATTATAATTGAGATAAGATTGCAATCAAAGCATTCAAAGCACTCTATTATTAATTAATTAACAAAATTCGAGTCCATTTAATTAAATTGTTTCTTAGTTTTTATTTTATTTATTCATTGATTCTTGTAAACGGTATAAGTTAGTAATTTTGTTTTTAAGCTAAGCCAGAACCAATCCTCTCTACCCAAAGACTATTATTTTCTAGAGGGTTTAAATAGCAGCCATTTTAACATCAATTAATACCTCCTTTTAAATGAGTAATCTACCATGATTTTCCACAAATAATACAGAATCTAGCTGAAAAGATAGGTCACTCCAATTATACCTATATGTATATAATCTTTGACATTTACAAAGTGTTATTACCGAAGGAATGCTCTTCCTTTGAATATTAATTCAAGTAATTATAATACAGTTAATTGGATAAAAATTTCCATTATGTAGTGCTTTCACTTATCCCAAAATTATCTATTAAGTTTATTTTTCCAAAAAAATGTTTGATTTGCGAGAAATAAGGATATAATTTATAAATTTCGAGCACAACTTATTTGGAGAATAATATTCTTTAAGTTATAATAAATGTATTCAAAAATGAAATTTCATTCAAACCTAAACATAATTCTACAGAATATTTTAGAGCTAAAAAATGACAGCGAAGTCATCCTTTATACCAATTTTCATCAAAATTAAATGACAGTAATTAGAGTTCATTCATAGTTTGTCACTGAGTTCTGGCCAAACCCGGATCTCATGGATTGACCTTTCGATTTATAATTGCTGTTTCATTCAATTTCAACTGTAATTTCCTCTTCTCTTAACTGATTTCAACAGAAAATTCATTATTTTTATTAATGCAAGACTTGATTTCATTACTTTATTCATAATATAATAGATTTTGACAAACAATTAGGAATCATCAAGATATTTAAAAGCAAGTTACAAGAGTATATTCAGGTTTTATAAATAGTAATCTTGGGCATCATTAAAAACTATATTATTTAGAAACTAGTGAACACTATTTAAAAATAAAAATCCTTTGCAATAATTATTTATTCGTTGAACGAGAATATGTTTAAGTATTTTTTGAGAGAAATACCAGATTTTAATTGTAATTTAAGTCAATTTTGGATATAAGGCTATTATTATGATTAAGTGGAGAAATACACTAAAAATTATTCATTCGTTTAATAGTTTTTTTGTTGATAAATGTTTGACTCTTGTGTTGACCATTAGATGATAAATCAAATCCATGTTTGAAATATAGTGAGTCTGTGTGTTGTGCGACGAAAACCCATTTTATGCCTCAACAAAATTGGCTTAAAATTGGTACATTTTAACCTCGATTTTTACCCCTCGATTGTATTCCTATTTCGATTCTGACCTCAAAAAACTCAAACCCAAATACCAGTCCAATAGACATTAATGTTAAAACCCTCGGTGCTGTATTTTCTGTCCATATTCCTACCTCACTTTTATCCCTCAAACATTGAAACCATTGTAAGAGAGTTGTATGCATTTTAGACCTCGATTCTATTTTTCATTCAAATAACTCATTTCTCACAAAATGTTACTTAATCTTCAACTCTCAATAAGTATTTAGATTTTATTAAAAACATAAAAGCAATAAATTGTTTCCATCAAAAAAACTAAAATGTCTGCCAATAGTAGGAATATTTGAATATTAGTGAAATTAGAAATTTGTGACAAAATTAAAGTCACTATAAAGCGAAATATTGTAATCATACTTCAAGGCTAAAATTCGATTCTGTCCCTCAATTTCAGAAACCCGACCCGAGATATAATCGAAACTGAACTGTATTTGGATAAGAGATGCGTTACTAGAAATTTGTTGCCGAAACTGAATTATTGATGAATCAAAATCATTGCCATCTTATAACCGATTCTTCAAAATGTGTAATTCATATAAGAATGTTTGCTATCAATCATAAAACCCATTCTTCCCCAAAAGTAAAAAAAATTTCCCTAAAATTTTTGAATTTTTCTGATCATTATTCACAAGAAAAATATTAGAAGTATTTCTTTAGAAAAAAAATTGTTTTAACCTTTTTTTGTATAAAATGCTTTTGAATTCAACAAAATATTGATAAAAATAACAATTTATCTCAAATTTAGACAAATTTTGATAAATATCTCAAAAGTTCTCAAGAAATCAATAGAAAATTATTTAACGAAAGAACTTTATTTTTCGACAAATGATAACAAAAGAACTCATTTCTCAAAACAATATTCATTTATGAATAGAAATATTTTCATTAAAAATAATAATAATAATAATAAATTGAATTTTATTTTCTTCAAAATATTTCTTTGATTTAATGTCGACTAAGAATTAAATTCAGTTTTCAATCGACTGATTTCAAAATTGAAGACAATTTTCAATATTCTTCTCTTTTTTGTTTTGTTTTAATGAAATTGAGTTAAATATTCATTCATTTTTAAAGATTTTGGATGAGAACAATCAAAAAGGTCTTCAGTTATAATCAACTGAAAATATAATTCTTATGGCATTGAAACTAAAGGTTAAAGTTTAGGATTCAATTGAAACTAAATGTAAGAAATATTGGACTCATTCATCGAAATACAGTCTTAAAAGGTTTTCACTGACAGATAGTCTATCTTTGAATAATGACATAAACCATTAGCACAGGACTATTGTCACAAAAAGACATGCAATGGATGAGAGCCAACAGACAGCGATAGCAAAATCAGACAACAAATATATGAAAAATAAGTTTAAGAAAAGGTTAATATTTAAAACATTTTATTCTTTTCAATGTTTAACACAAAATGGTTTTCCTCATAAATAATCTGAACCTTCAAAAGGCAGACACAAAGATCTAAAACCTTAATATATTTTCTTACAAATGATTATAACCTGGCTAACAAATATAATTGAATAATCAGAATAAATTTGAAAATGTTGTTCAACCAAAAAGTGAATTCAAATTTAATGACTTTATATATACGAATAAAAACCATCAATAAGTATATTATTCTTCAAAAAACATTTGCATTCATTAAACTAGGTCCAACTAGCAAGGTAGCGGCTATTACTATGACCTTTTCACAGTTTATTGCTTTCAATACTTTATTTGATGAAAAATAACCAAATTTCAAACATTTCTCCAACAAAAGGTTATATTTCCAAAATCCAGAGGATATTTAGTTGTTTCTTGTTCAATTATATGAGCTCTTGTCATATCCTCTTTTATTTATACATTACTTTTAACATTCAAAAGTCATTATAAGAAGTATAAGAAGCCCACAAAATATAGTGATTTGTCGTTTATGTCGAGGAGAATGAGGAGAGAGGGAGAAAAGGGAGGGAGGGAGAGAGAGAGAGAGAGAGAGAGAGAGATAATGAGTTTCAGCTGTAATAAGTTATACGACTATTCTTATTGTGAGCCTTTAGAGCTCCAGAATCCAGGATCTAATTCTTATATGCAATATATTGGAAGCGAATATCATATAATGTATTATTGCTTTCATATAATATATACATATTATGAACACGAATGAGAAGAGCGATGGAGAGAACTATATTTATATGGGTATATTGGGCCAAATCAGAATAAATTTATGTTTAGTTGGATTCAAATGAAAAACGAGATATTTTTGTTGTTTTGGTCGTCTTTTGTTGGACTCATTATTTTACATTTCATTGAGAATCACATGAGAGACAAATATATAGTTATATATAAAATATATAATAATAATAATTTTAAATCGGATCAAACCGGAAATAACCAGTAATTCATATATGTTTGGATAATTTGCATGTTTTTTATGTTTTCATTTTCATTGATCACTTTCTTCTTTATTGTTCGTCTCCTTTAATGTTTACTTCTGTTTCTTTGGCTGACATTGAGATTAAAGATAAAAAGCTTTTGAAATGACATTAATTTTTTCTCTTTTATTGTTATTATCAGTGAAATCAACAGCAAATTCGTTGAAAACATGCTTTTAATAAAGATTTTTGATAACACTCTACAAATGGGATAAAAATTTGTCGGCTTTTTATTCATAAATACATTTTTTTGTCTGAAAAAAACTTTTGATAAAAGTTTTGAATACAATAAAATCAAATGAAAATAAGTTTAATTAAATTCAATTATCTAAGAATTACTGTTTTGAATAAAATTCATTTAATGGAAAACAGCAAAAAATAATGAATAGTTCACTTGAAATGCTTTTTGTCGTAATTCTTAAATAAATAAAGATATTCTTCAAAGTTGTTTCACTAAAGAATAGAAGAAAAGGAAATTTCCATTTATTTTAATTCATTTGTTTCTAGAATTTCCTCCGAAGAAAACATTTGATAGAAAAGCGATTGTCATTTGTTTCCAGATTTGTTTTTAGGAAATCAAATGAACAAAACGATTGAAAACATCACTGAATTTGTATTTAAAATTTAGATTAAATCAAGGATAGCCAAGGAGCTCTAGCTAAATTCTGTAATTTTAACAATCCTCTATACCCCTACTCATATGTAAAGAACTGATATTTATTTCCTTGCTTATTTACAAAAAGTTAGGGAGACTATATGCCCCTCCACATCTCTGCATCCTTCGATAAATTTAAAGATAATATGATTTGTTTTCTTTATTTCATATTTCAAATGACTTGAATTTAATCAATTGTTTTCGGTTTTTAGTTTAAGATTAGAAATTAATTAAATATATTTGAATTGTTGTTAACTTTTATTGAATCAACTTTTCATTTGAGTGATTTTAAAGGCCTTTTGTTCGGAATCTTTATTAAAATTTGATATAAACAACGAATAATCGATTTAATAGCCTCTGAAAGAGTTGTCTGTAATGGCAATGATGTCGTTCTTATGTTAACGTCTTTGAGCTGAAGATTTCTTCACCAAATCCTACCATAGAATAAACCTATCATTTTAGTAACGAATCGATTTTTGTCCATTTCCTACAAAACTGAGTCAAACATAAAAATTGGAAAAAATATTTTATCAATTTTTGAAGGAAAACCCACACATTCTGTGCCATTCTATTGTTCGCCGATCTATAGAAATAAAGTCTATTTCTTAATAATATTTCTCGAAATGAGAATTGAATGAAAGTCATGGAAGTCATCACCGAATAAAAAAAATATTTCTATTATTAAAGGCTTTAATCTCAAAGGACTCATAAATGCAATTAAGATAAACAGAACCGTCCCTTCAAATACATTTTCAGTCCAAACACTGTTTTTCGTCAATTATTTTATCTGAATATTGAGTAATAATTAATTTAGAATTTGATTCTATGATTGTTGTAATCTTATAAATAAAATTATCTTGATTAAATATTTCATAATTATTTGAGACTTCTATCAATAATCACTATTTCAATTATTTCTCAACAAAAATATCTAAGAACTAGAAACCAAGGGGGGGTCCGATTGCCTGAACCTAAACTAAGCCGCAACTAAAATACTCCCTGAGATTTTGGGAAATCTAGCCTTTCATCTTTGTATATAATTACATATTACAAATATTTAAAAATCCATAATTTCACCCTCTACTAGAACTCTGCGCCTAACTTGGAGGCTAGAATTGTATATCTAAGCTTGGCTTCCCCATCTTAAAACTTCACCTCTTAATAAAACCTATTAGTTCTATACATGGAGTCGATTTGCGGACTTCAATAACATCTCTAATTATTAATTATCAGAATCTCTCTCTCTCCCTCTCTCCCTCTCTCTCTCTCTCCCCCCCGCTCTCTCTCTCTCCCTCTCTCTCTCTCCCGCTCTCTCTCTCCCCCGCTCTCTCTCTCCCAGACTCTCTCTCTCTCTCTCTCTC
>JAQFZI010001387.1:0-10107 GCA_034695605.1 Eupelops occultus | reverse complement strand
AAATTCGTTATCGAATTTGTATAAATCGAACCCATATTCGACTAACTGTTGTCCAATCAATGGAATGGCGCCAACACCTCATCTATCGGTCGATAAGACAGGTGCATATCCTTCAATATATCCACCACTAAGTTATGCAAGAATGAAGACCGCAAATGGAGGACAAGCTATACTTCCGATGTGTCGCGACCCGTACTGCAACGGCAGCTGTCAATTGAAAACTGCGGCTGCGATGCAGAACGCATTGTTGGCCTCCGCCGCCGCATCCAATACCTGTAACCCGAACTCATGTCCAAATGGTTGCAACCAATGTGATCACCAAAGATTAATGTCTTCGTTGGCGGCCAGCGCTGCTTATTCTCATTTGAATCCCGCACTCATTCCTGGTTTGAGTCAGGCCTACAGTTCAGGATTAAGTCAAAGTTATGGTTCGGCTCTGAGTCAGGCGTATGCATCTGGTCTATACTCGAGTATGATTCCGACCCAACAGAGGCCTCAAAGCGCTAATGTCTGCAATTGGATCGCTGGAGACAATCACTGCGGAAAAAGGTTCGCTAATTCTGAAGAACTTTTGCAACACTTGAGGACTCACACCTCTTCTAGCAATGAGTCGTCTACATCTGTGCCATCGCTCATAAACCCGAGTCTGAACTCAAGCCTTGCCGCTCACATGAGTATGCATTACTCGACTGCTGGTACGGCACCGCCTCCATCACTGACCACAGCGGCCGGACTTCGGCGGACATATCCGACTTCGTTGAGTCCATTGAGTAATCGCTTTCATCCGTACAAACCGTCGGTGATTCCAGGTTTGGGTGCAATGCCTTCGGTTTCATCAGTCAATCCGATGGCCAACCCTTTGCACAATAGTTCTGCGGCAGCGCTAAGTATGTACTATCCTTATGGCCTCTATTCCGGAAGAATTGGACCTCCAGTTCATCCTTAGAACAGCGAGTAATCAATTGATTCACTTATTATTGTTTGTAATTAAAGACAAAAATATTATAAATTAGTTCTAATAATAATATTATTATAATTAAGACAAATAACTATAACTCATATCTCTTGTCGTTTGTAAATAACTTCAAATATTAAAATGCATTTTAATTCACATAAAAAGTTGAATAATATGTAAATCTCTTCTTCTTTTAATTGAAAAAAATGTTTGGATTGTATTTATCGTAAATTATTGTAGATTTGAATATTTGGAGAAAAAGCAAACATTTAATGAAAACTCAATTTTAAAAAACGAATGAATAAAATGTTCAAAATTATTACACAATTTGTTCTCAATTTATTGGATATTTTCATTTATTAAAACATTTCTCTGTTTTTAAATAAATTTATCCAAATCTTTTTTATTCTGATTATAATATTATTGAATTGGAATACATTTGAGATTCTCTACAATTTATTTATAAATAAAAGCCTCAAACAGTTATACAAACAGTTATTATTTGTTATGTTGTTTTTGATTTTGATTTTGGCGAACGTCAGCCCAAAAGAGAGAAATATTCGGAAAATTATCTTCACTTAAATTAAAAGAATTTTATTTATTCAACAGAAATATAAGATATCAAAAGAAAATCTATTCATAACGTAAAGAGATTTATGTTCAGTCACTCAAATGAATTGAATAAATGACTCTAAACTACGAATGAATGCAAGGATTTAGTGCTCGTTATTGTGAATGCAATTATAGCTGAAACACACAGAATATTCTGTATGTTTGCAAACTTAAAAGCAAACATTCATCCTGAATATTTGTATTCAATGCGACGAACATTATATGATTGACGGCACACCATATTTAAATATTTCTCAACTCCTATATAAAAGAAAATGAAAAGTAGACGAAAGAGTAATATTCTGGATATAAAGGGATTTAAAGACAACGCGTTGAACATAAACTGTTAGTTGTCTTCTCATGAAAGATGTGCTGCTATTTGAGTGTCTGTGCTCTCTATGTTCTTTCTATGGCAGAGCGAAATACAGATAAATTGTTTCGTGAATTGCGACATATGTGAGGCGACATTTGTTTCTTTCTTTTCTTTGATTCCGATCCCAATAAATGATGTCTTTGTGTTAACCCGAAGAGAGAGATAGAAACCCATTCTTATGTTTAACTCTCTTTCAGTGACTCTTTTCTACGACTGTCTGTTTGAAGATCAGAGGATATGAGAGAAAACCACAACTACTACAAAGTGTTGTCTTATGTATAGCTCTTTTATTTTTGGATTCTCTTCTCCCACTTCAGACTGTTATCAGATCCAGAGAAGAGATAAACCGATGTTATATTTCCTCTGAGAGGAAAAGTGATTCTTATTTACTGTTTCTCTCACTTCTTAGTAATTCATTAAAAACGAGGAAATATTTTGGTTTAAAAAATGAATTAATAGACACTTAATTAAAAATTAATTTCATTAATGTTTTTTGCGCTAAATTATTAATAAAACCTCATTTCTGGGCTCTAAAAGAGTTATTGACAACACTTTTCAAGTTAACGCCATAAACTCGATTATCACACTCTTGTAAATTTAAAACTCATTTACAAAAAAAATTATTCACAATTTATTTCGCATTGAAAAAGGTTTTTGGGTTTAATTATTTTCGAGTTTAGAGGTTTCGCCGGAAAATTCAGTTCAAAGTTTTTCACAAAAATACTCTTTTGATTACTTAAATATCGAAGCATTTTGTGCTGGATATTCAAATTTGCTATCAATCTCTCGTCGCTGAAATACATCACAAGTTTTATACAGAATGAAGTTCAATGAGTAAGAGTAGTGTTAATGCGATTCTTGCGCTGTGCGACAGCTGCTGCTGGAAGAGGAAAGCCTTCAATTTTTTGCTTCTGAACTCAACAATTGATTGATTCTCTCAATTGGATCCTCACTGTTGAACATCAATACATCACAAAAGACTGTGATTTTTGCCTTCAATTTTGCTGTGAATTTAAGAACAATAGAAAAGACCCGAAAAATATAAAAAAATGGTTCAGAAAAGCAAAAGAAAATTAACGACAAATAGAGAAAAAAGTTTTATTGAGCTTTGATTTTGAGACCCGAACTCAAGGACAGAATGACTGTTAGTATCTTCTTTAATGATCCGATAAGTGCTGAGAAAAACATTGAAAAAATTTGTGCCAATTGTCGGCCAAATGTGAAACTCATTAAACAGACGACAGTTTTCTAATGCGATCTAATGTTGGGTTCATTTTCTCTGAGAGCACACAAGTAGTCGACAATTGTGTTTAATAGTCGATTGCTTTACAATTGCATTAGTCTTGGAATAAATCACACAAAAAACAACATCAAAAAAACTCGTGAAATGCTTTGACAGCAAAATTGTCTTCAAAACCAATTGTTTTCACTGTTTTGCGAAAATAATAACTTTTTTTACTTTTACGTAACTCTCAACTAAATTACCATAATTTAGATATTTATGTGAAAAAAAGGTGAATAAGTTTTATGTGACTGAATGACAGACAATAATAATAACTAAGAAAACAGTTCTCAGACAAAAGAACAGGTAGTCTTTAGCGGAAAGTCTTCAATCAAAACAATGATTTCCTCACTGGAGAGCCAAGAATTTGTTCGTTTTAAATGAAAATCTATGAAAATCTTTTAGTTTAGAAAATATTGAATTTGTTTATATCATTATTGAGATAATTGTTTTATTTTTCACAAATAATTGTTTTCTTACGAAATATATTTCATTATATTTGGCATACATTTAGACAAATGTTAGGTAAAAGTAAAGCAAAAATATATGAAATCTAGAAATTATAGACGACTATCAAGTTTTTGAAGCCTCCACTCATCTGTTCAACGGTTTTTTAGAGGAGGTTTGTGTTCAGTGGTTGTGTGTTATGTGTAGTATTTGACTCGCAATCTCTCGATCCGAAAACGATTGCAGCAAAACGAGTGTCTGTCAAAGCTGTCAATCATTTTGATTGATTGCCACAAAATTTTTTCTCTATGTTTATAAGAGAAGGCCATACCATTAGGCGAAGTACAGGCGCTTCGTTTTGGATAATATGTGTATATAAGCCGTTCGCACAAATGATTCTAATAGAGTGTGAGAGAGAACCTGTGCTCTAGCAAAAAATAAAAGGCCAACTGACAGAAAAATGCCAATGAATGCCAGTGCAATGTCACGCAAAAAAGTATTACATTCGGTAGCGAAACAACACATTACTACACTTTTTTCTTCTCTAACTCTATGATGGCTTACGAATAATGAATACAATGAATATTATTGTATTTTCAGAGCTGATAACAAAATATAATAATAATAAGTCAGCAAAAAATATGAGTCATTTATACCTCTCATATGATATTCAGAGTATTAATGGAGAAAAGGTTTCTCTCGCTTTTTGAAAGACAGCTATAATTTATTTTATGAATTGCTATACTTATGTAATAATAATAATGCTTACAATCGTGTGATTAGAAGGACTGGTGGTATGTGTGGTATATACATATTCAAAGGTTTTTTTGTTTGTATGCAAGTGTTGTTCCCACTATTCCTCTGTAAGGAACAACAAAACCGCCAATTTTGATGCTTTTTTGTCAGTTCCCTCAGAGATTGACTGCCACTGATTATGGCAGTGCCTGTCAGTTAACTCTTGGCCTTCATTTTTCTGTGGTTTTCAATTATTTTATTCTTATTCTGGTTTTTGAGTCACATATTATGACAGTTGTTATCCTTTGGGACCACTTATTACTATTATCTTCAAAACACATTTTCTGCAATTTTTCAAATTTGGTCAAACACTATAATCAATCCTTTCCTATAATTATTTCAACAGAGTGACCAAGATGACTGCCATTAAAAATTGCTTTATCTGTTGCTTTGCTTTATATTATTTTTGATTTAAAGAAGAAAGATTCAAATTTTGGAGCCGAGACACTTTTTCATATCCTGTGATTTATCAACCACACTCAATATTCTTTTTGTTCTAAAGTTTGCTAGTTTAACAAGTTTTGCTCGTTTCCACATTCATTTAATCTCTTATTTTATTATTATTTCTTATTTTTTGCCACAATTTTATTCTTATTTAATAATTCGCTTCGAAATGAAGGCAAAGATTAGATAATAAGATGCGTTTCGTATAAATAATTATATAATTATTATTTATCTGATTATTATTATAACGAGTATTTCCAATGATTTTAATGCATTAATTGTAGGCTTTGTTTAAATATGCGTTAAATTAAAAATAAAATAAAAGCAAAAAAAGCAATATTTGAAAAATTGAGTTATTGTGTTGAAAGTTCTCGAAAATAAGACAAATTTATTCTTGTCTGTTCTTGCTAATTTTATTTTTATTGCCTGCCACTCGAAAAGAGTATTTAATTTATTTCAACGCAATTATAAGCTAAATGACAATCAAAAGCCAAATAAATCAAAATTATTTCTGAATTATAATCGTCTTCAATGACAGTGCAAACAATTTTCTTCGGACTTACATATAATGAGGCTATTAATCAATTAAAATTGTTTTGAACTTTGGATTGCAATTCATTAAAATTTCATTTTCTTATTCTTTATTCTTGGCGTTATGTAACCTAGATGTTTTAATAATTTACACAAAATAAACAACGACAGTTTAAGACAATTTGCATTTAAATCGAATGAACATGCAAAAACTATTAACGCTACTTAAAACAAGGTTAGAAACAACAATAATTATATATTTTTATTGTATCAGGCACATTTATAGTGAAATTCAAATTAAGCAAACACTTTTTTTTGCACACACCTATCGATTGATATAATCGAAAACCTGTTAATATTTTAACCTTGGTGGTAATTATAAATGAATTAAGATTAATTAAAAACTACCATGACATGGCAGCTTTGAGAATGTGATTAATCTGATGGTATTTAAAATGAATGTAACTTAACCAGGAAAATATTATTCAAAATAAAGTAGTAAAGAGAATTAAAACTGAATTTTGGGAAATAAAACGTTTTATAAAAATTTAATAAATTGGAGATCTTTCAAAATTAAAGCTGTGCTTGCTGCTATGCTTTATAAATTTGGAATGGATGGAAATTTAAAATAATTAATAATTTAATTGATGATTAATTTGCTTTCAAAACTCAGTGACGCCAAACAAAATCCAATCAATCATTTGTTTGTTTTCTGCACTAAACTTATGATCAAAAAAAAAAATAAATGATTTTCTAATTTAAATATTATTATTGATTACATTCTGTAAATCAAATCTCAAACACATAATTGTCTCGACATATGTTTAATATTTCAAAGATAGAAAAGAGGTTATGATTGATGAAAGTGTGTCGATAAGGGTATGAAAATAGATGTGAAACTCTATTGAGGAGAAAAGGAGCCAATAATTCATTGTCAACATAACTGTCACATCCGATATACACAAAGATAAAGTCAAACAATTTTTTATATCTTCTCTATTTTGACTGAATTTTTTCAAATTAGAGCAAACATTTGTGTCGGATTCAAATCCGATGGCAACCATTCCAACGATGTTTCCATTTATCACAAGAAAAACTATTGACGACAAAAGTTTGTCCCCAAATAATGAACTTTTCTAAACACATACAGATATAAACACAAGACATGATATATCCATATATTGTCTGTTAGTTAAGTCAGTGCCTTATGTCTGATGTCAGTCAACGACAGAGAAAAAGAACTGTTTGACTCCCACTTCTTCCACGACTAATATTCAAAATATATTTGAGAAAACATTTTTTGCCTCTGAAGTCAAATATGCGTTTCTTATGCATGGCTTATGACAAGAGATATATTTCATACTTCACACCAACACTTTTGCTTTGACTTATTCTCTGAAAGTTTTTGACAGCACAGGCACTGAAAAAAAACTGGAAGGCCTACTAACGAGAGCTCCTTTTCCTTCAGTTAACAGAAGACGAAGAGAAAAGTATATTTTGAAATAATTTATTTGATAAAAATGACAGTTTTGTCGGATTCCAAATTATGATGAATTGCAGGCCTAGTTTAAGACCACTTTTGCCAACAGCGCTATTATATCATTGAATCAATTAATTTCATTACATATTTACTGCTGTTTTTCTTTTACTAACCATTTATTCATTCAAATTATATGCCATTAAATATAAGTATAATATAAATGTTAACACAAGTCTTATAATAAATTTATGAATTTATTTGCTGTGATTTTTGCTGTGAGTTTGTGTCAAATGATTGGAACCAATCATCTTTGGAATTAATTTTTGTTCACATTATCCATCTGTTTGACACAAACAACAACAAAAGCAAGGCAATTTTTAATCTCACCTCAATTACCGATATTTTTAGACTTTTTGAGAAAAACTAGTAACTAATGACACAGTTTTTTGGATCAATACTAATCAAGATAATTAATCAAATGCTAAGATTAATTATATCCTAAATATTATGTTTCTTTAATTAACTTATATTTAACTCAAAGTGAATAAAATGATGAAAAGATATCAGGTTTCACATTACTCATTGGAATAAATTTAAAAATAAGCTTGCGCAAACATATAATTTCTAAAAATTTCCTAACAGTTTGCTTAATATTAATTCATTTGAAACTCATTCAAAAACAAAATTATTTTTCAGAAATTTTAAGATAAAATTGTTTTTGATTTTAATAACTCTTTTTTTAAAAAATGAAAATAAGAAAAATGTAATAAATTTTGAGGAAAAATATGAAAATTCATTTGAAAATCGTGTGAATATCGGAGTCCACCGAATAGTTGTGTTTGAGTTATGAAAGTCTTTTGAATAGTGAATTGAGTCTGAAAATGATTGGTGTGTTTTGTGAGGCACTACTACTCACGCAAATATCGCATCTGTTATAATGAACTTCACATTTTTTGACATTAGTTTAATGAGTTTAAATGTCATATTCCTGGCGCTAATATATCATTATATAAAAGCGAGTGACGGCTCATATTTACTCAACACTACTATTTGAACATTCGATATGGATATGGCAATTGAAATGGCACATCACAAATAGGGCTGTGCTCTTCCTGTTGAAACAAGGCGTTATCCACGAGACGACAGTTCAATGCAAACACATATACACATCAGTCAACGTTCGTGTGTCTAAACATTTCTATTGTAAATCTCTGAATATGTGTTTCCAATCAAAATATACCGAATGTAATAAAAATCATATGAAAAATAAGTCTTTGAACAAAAAAAATGTAAATATATTTATTTTGGGTCTTTCCTACGCTTTTACTAAAAACAAATTTTTCTCATTTTTCATAATTCATTTCTTATCATTTTTCTCGTAAATACATTTCTATGAAATTCATATTTATTTTTGTCACACAATATATCACTTTCTTTGCAAAAAATAATTTGAAAATTCTGTGAATTCTCTCAAATAATAACTGAATAGTGTTTTCAAAGGCGATAAACATTTAGATAAGAATTAGAGGAACTTCTCTTGAAAAACAAAAGAAATAAAATAATGTTTTTTCGATTCGTTAGGTTTTCTGCGAAAAATCAAATATAATATTACATAAAATGCAAAAAAAAAATTCAATTTTGATAAACATTAAGCAGTTTTTTTAAAATTAATAATCGATTTGCAAGAATGAAAAATAAGGAAAACAAATGTATATGAGTAACAAAAACATATTTTATTTTTATATTTATCATGCTCAAAAGCTGATAAAATATAATGAATAGCCAAACTGGGAAATATGTTTTTCTAATGTTTTTGAAATATTGAGTTTACTGTTGTTTGGATGGTTTGAGTCATAACCCGGTCTGCAGACAGTTTTTTAGTCTAAATAGTGATTCTTGGCTTATATTTGGGTGTATTTGACGTTCTCTTTAAGAATTTTGTCTTATTTTCAACGCTCACACAAAATGATATTTGATTGACGTGTAGTTACTTATGTTGGCGGCGATCCTCTGCCTTACGCTCTACTATTTACTGGAGATATGCATTTCAACAGAGCAGTCAGTCAGTGCACTGTCAGAGAGGGTTGGGATGCCAGTGATGGCAACCGAACATTACTATTTCAATCATTCGTCAAAACGATATTCTCTTTTCTATCCTTCGAAGCAAAACATCTTATTTTTTGATGTCTTTCGTTACACTTTTTCTAATTTTTGTTTCTTGGTTTTCAAGTTTAGGCATTACTTTCGTCATCACATTCTGGATGTGTTTGGCTTACAGTTCATCGCAAGTATTAAAACCTTAAGAAAAATAAGAAAAACTTAAATCTCATCCATTTGTTAAGAATTGCAAAAATTAGCGAAACTTCACAAATATTTTTGAATTTAGAATCTTTAAAACTTTTTCAACTATTTCTTCAGCACTTGATTTATGGTGAGCTCAACAGTAAAGATCGATGACTGGGAGGCTAAGAATCATAAACTTCCGGCCATTTATGTTAATTAATCGCAACATTTTACTTAAATATATTTAAATAAGACCTGTATTAAGTGATTTTTCAAATGTTCACTGCTATTAAATTGAATTTGATCATGAGGCAAAGTAAATTTGTTATAATAGGACTGACCATTCATTATTTTCATTGAGTTTTTAATGGATTTTTTTGTCTAATCGCTAGTATTTCTAAAATAAATTAACAAAAACTTAATATAAATTAAAAGTCTTGAAAAAGATAAAGAGAAAGGGGGTGTTCACTCTGCTGGCAGCAGAGAGGCAGCATAATGGCTCATGCACAATTTATTATTTAGAGGTGACCTTAAAATATTGTGCTCATCCATAATGTTTATTTATGGGCCGCTTAATTGGCTAATATATCTTTTTGCACACACAGAGAGATAGAACGACAAGACTTATAATAATAATTTCTCTGCAAAATACATATATTCTCACAGTTTGTGTAGGGGATAGACATGCAGCTCACACATACACACATAAAACTTCTACGTTAAACATATTCCTGCGCCTGAAGTTAAACAATCTTAACGTTATTCTGAAGATATGCATAAGTAGTTTAATGTCTAATATATTCGGATGACTATTAAAGATGTGCGCCAAACCGCCACCTCTACCACCTATCTCTCTCTCTCTCTCTTTCTCTCTCTCTCTCTCTCTCTCTCTCTCTCTCTCTCTC
>JAQFZI010001386.1:0-10111 GCA_034695605.1 Eupelops occultus | reverse complement strand
CCAATCAAAATTAGAATTCTTCGAATCAATGGCCGAATTAATTCCAATCGAAATAATTAAATCATCAGTTTTTCATCGTTACATAAAACTGAAAGAATTGCCTCAAATCGAAAAATTTGTATCAGAACTGATGGCAACAGAAAAATACGATTTCCTCAGAAAAATTGATTTTCCGAACACTCCTTCACAAGTGGCCAAACCTAACGACACAATATACGTGCCTTCTATGCAAAATTTGTTTAATAAATTGAAGGAGAAAGTACACCCCATTTATATAACATCAGTGGTGTCTCATAAGAAGTTCTTCGGAGTCATAATCGAAGAACAGTTCTTAAAATTTTGGAAAGAATTAGAAAACTTCTACAAAAGCGATGACACAAATGTGTATAAAGTGCCAAAAGTTTTCGTAACCACTGGTTTTGTTTGCGCCGCCTATTGTACTGAAAATGGATGGGTTCGCACTAAAGTGGTTAAAACGCCTGACTGTGAACTCACTGAAGAAACAGTCGTTAAACTTAAATCATTGGATTTCGGCTACAAATTTGATGTCCAAATCAAAGAACTCAAACTATTGAAAAAAGAATTTTGTGAACTACCCGTCCAATCGATTAAATTTGGTCTGCACGGTGTCAAAAAAGTGTCAAAAATGGAATTAGAAAAAGCCCTCTTCAAGTATAGAGGAGATAGACGTAAAACACCATATGATGAGCTCTTTTGCCAAATGGTATCCCTTAATAAAGAAGTGATTGAAGTCAATATCTTCGAAACCGATGATCTCAACGAATATTATTCAATTAATCAATACTTGATTGACCAAAGAAAGGCCACAGAAAAAGGCCCGAAACAGCCCACGAATTGGGAAGCTCTCTACAGAGCTGTTCAACAGTATTACCCCCAGAACCAGAATCCCAATAATATCTAAATTATTGTATTTATTGTATATATATTTCGCTAAATATTCAAATTATTATTTATTTCATACTTTTATTTAACTTTGTTTTTAACTTTTAAACAATTATTTTAAATCAAATTCAAAGAACTATTTTGTAATATATTTTGTTTTTATATTATTTCTTCTGTTTTTCAGAAGATTTCTTTGAAATATTGTTTTATTATTTATAAGATATTTAAATACATTTCATATAATTATTTAAAATTACATTCAATTCATTGTAATTCAAAAAACATTTGACGATTGCCTTCAAAAACACTTAACTTTAGATTTTAAATACAAAAAAGTGTTTTTAAAATATTTTACTGTTTTATAACCGAATAATTGTAACAATAATTGGTTCTTGGATTCAAAACTAATCTCTTCAAAAACTTTAACAAAACTAAAATCATATTCTGGGAGAAATAGAAATGCTGTGCAAAAAGTCTGTGCAAAGTTTTAGGTAATATAATGTTTTCCTTTATTATAAATTCGAAAGTTTTAATTAAAAAAATATTTGTCTTTCTTTAGGGAAATAAGTCTGAAAAACACCGATATTTTTCCTGGTTATGAGCGATGGGCTAATATTTCAAATTTCAGACATCCCTGGAATGCATTTACAGCTAAAGGCTTGAGTGAAAACCCAATAAAAAGTTTTTAAAACATGGAATTCAAGGCAAACAACTGTTAAACAACTACTTGAATATAAAACACCTGAATATACGTAACACACATTGGAATCGACTGAAAACTGGCTTCAAATCTAAAATAGGGGTTAAGTTTTCGGTTTATGGCAAAGAGTTGTGAATAAATAACTTTTAAAATGTATGAAAGGGACAAAACAATTATCCAGTCATTCATTTTGGAGAAGACCTTAAACTTGACTAAAGCGGAAAAAATGTGAAAAAAACAATCAAAAAGTGTTTAATAATAATTGGAAACAATTACTCAACAATTTGTGTTATTTTCATACGAATTAGTGTTTTATTTGTTGGAACAATACCTCAGACACTAAATTATCGGCAAATGTTTGAGTTAAGTGTCAGTGAATTATGAAACAAAACGAGTTGTTGTTCTCTATTTTTTATTCTGTGCCCAAACAATTATCTGGAGTATAAACTGATCCGTCATATAGTTAAGCAATGAATGCTGTAATCAGAATAAAATGTGAAAAATAACATAAAAAACTTGTGAATCAGTTTAATAACACATTAATAGAGGAAAGTCATGTTTCAGCCATTTTAATGATAAGCCAGAACTGAAGCACTGCACGGATTATAAGAGAAGAATAATAAGAATTAATAGTATAACTCTTTTTCTTATCCGTCGGATGATATCCGGGAGAAAAATATACTTATGAGAAGTGACTATTGGTTTACAACTCAAACGATTGTGTGTTTCGAGTGTTTTGTTGAGAAACAAGTTTTTTATTCATTGGTTTTCTTCTCTCCTTTTCTTTAATCATAAGAAGAAAACCAAAACTAAAACCAAAGTATTGATGCGTTTATTACGAACACAACTAATTCATAGCCCTCTCCGCAAACTGAACGGAAAGTTCATGAACTCTACATTACAAGAGTGAAAATCAAGTTTTTCATAGTTCGGCCACATTTTGTGTACTGTTGTGACGGATTGTCAGAAGAGGCAAAGCCATCAGTATTTGAATAGCAATACACTGGTTAAGTGGTGTGCCTTTCCATTCACTTCAGAAATGGTGTTCTCACCCGAAAAGTGACTCCAATGAGAATAAACATTATATAATTTCTCCATAAATTTGTAACTAAAACCAGTGCTGACTGAGTGGATGACTGTGCCGTCACTCTTATGTAATTGACGATTGTGTTGAGCCAAACAACAAAACTGGTCATCAATTTTCTGATGATTTTCACATTGATTTACACTATTTTGGAGGCGTTTTTCATAACCAGAGCTCGGCTCAGATCCTGACTAACAACTCATTATAAGAAACTGTTTTAATAGGAGTTTCCGAGAAAAGTCTCTTTGCTTTCCTGGACCTCATTTAACCACAAATAGTATTTTAAATTAATTAATAATTTCTTAATTTTTATTCAAAACTTAATTATAAGTTTCCAAAAGTCTTCAAAAATTGATTACTTAATTATTAATTAGAAAACTTTCACTACTTCTATAAGGAATGACTAAATGTGTGCTCACTTATTATTAGTTGAAAATTTCCTCCTAATCTAAAAAACTACTCAATAAATAAAATTCTCAACTTTTGCCTTAAATTTTGCTCAATTAAAACGACTAACAATTTTTGATTTAATATCACTCCAAACAAAATATGTCTCAAAAGTATCAAAGATTTAACGACGACTTCAACGACAGTAAAATGACTGTCGAAGTGTCGGCCAACGGGAAGACCAATAATTCCGTGAATAACAACAAGTCTTCGTCATCTCTAACCAGTCAGACAATAGTCGGAGAGCCAGTAATCGAGATCAGCGGTGAAGAAGATGTGCCAAATGGCTACGAATCGCACGGCCTTTATATCAATAGAAGGGCGAAAGTGCGACGAATTGTCGAAAATGTCTACTTTCGGCTCTTTGGCCTAATTGTCATAATCGTGGACCTGATTCTACTGATGATTGATCTCAACTTGGAAAAATCAAATAACGAGGAACTGGTTTTTAATATACTATCAATGATTTTCGGCACTTATTTCGTAATCGAAGTGTCGCTCAGAATATACGCCAAAACGTGAGCCGATTTTCAAAATTTACTTAAATCTTAAAGTCATTAAGTCTTTGAATAAAAGTCAATGAATTAAACTGTTCTTCAGATAAGACCTCTCTCTTTATGAGACATATTTTCCCTCATTTGCTGACAGCTCTTAAGATCTCTTATGAAACAAATTATTCAAAAGAAATTCATTTCAAATGTAATGAGAAATGAAATGAAATTGTTTTGAATAAATTAAAGGCTAATAAATACCAGGAATTTATTACTTTTGAATTTTATTAAAATTATCTTTTATTCATCTGTTAATAGAATGCAAATATTTTTCATCGATATGTTCGACACATTGGACTTCGCGGTCATTTTTGTCAGTTATTTAGTGACAGCCGTCTATTGTTTTGTCGAATTGAGTGGATATACCCGGTATTTAAATGATCAAGATGATCTTTGACAATTTGGAACTTATTATCTCATTTTTCCAAAGTTTGGTACTTTTCGGTCGAGTAGTGAGGATTGTGCGGACAATTATTCTGATTCGTCTATTCTATACGGAGCCCAGGAATGTCCAAAGAGGTGTCCGACACGCAGTCTCAGAGAACAAACGCCGAATGCGGACATCACTATTCGATTTGGACCTGACTTATGTCACCGATCAGATCATTGCTATGTCTTTCCCTTCAAGTGGTATGAATTGCAATAAATACCTGACATTTAGATAACACTTCTTAATCGTTGAGAACAGGAAGAATGGCTTTATATCGAAATAATATCAAAGATGTGGCCAAATATATGGACGCAAATCACGGGAAAGATTGCTATAAAATATACAATTTATGTTCGGAGCGCGAGTACGACACCACCCACTTTCATGGAAGGGTGTGTCGATTTCCAATTGATGACCACAACGTTCCTTCACTGAAACAGATCCTTGACTTCTGTTCAGATGTTGACCAGTGGCTTAAAGGCAACACCGATAATGTGGTGGCCGTTCACTGTTTAGGTAAATAAGAGATACCTTTACTTGATTTCAACAGAATTATAATAAATTTAATTTATTTTCCTTTTTTGGTGTAAAAACAGTCAATAATTTTGATAATTAATATGTTTTTAAATAATTCATTCAAAGCCTGATTTGATTTGAAAATTGGTTTTTCCTTTGAAAGCAATTATATATTAATTAGTTTTGAGAATTCAGTTCAAAACAAGAAAAATTTGAATTCAATTTTATTTTACGTAAACTTTGTTTAAAATTTATTTCATATTAAGAGACTTTTAAGGCTTTAATCTTCAGACAAGACCTCAAAAGTTTTTAATTAATTAGTAATTAAAATCTCTTATTCATTAATAAAGCACAGCCATAAACTCCATATCCAGTCCTTCCCTAGAGATGAGTAAAACTCAATCCATTGAACCTAACCTTTGAATTTAGAAAAGAGTTCATAAATTCTATTGTTATCACAAATAATAATAAATTATATTAAAATTGAATTTTATTTTTATTTCTTTTCCATTATAGGAGGGAAAGGGAGGACAGGAACTATGGTCTGTTCCTACTTAGTGTATAGCAACAAATTCAAGACATCGAAGGAAGCGCTCGACTACTTTGCCGATCGGCGCACAGACAAGAGTGTAGGCGAAAAATTTCAGGGCGTGGAGACTCCCTCTCAGTCCAGATATGTCGAGTACTTCACACGAATTATGACTCAAATGTCAGCAAATATTCCGGAATCAAAGCTCTTAAGACTCAAGAATATCAAAATCAGTGCACTGGTGGGTGTAGGCGTCGGCAATGGGTCCGACCTTCAGTGCCTCATAAGTGTTAATAGAGAACCGGTTTTTAATATGGATTTTGGACAACAGACCAACTGTCGGACAGACTATGATTCGGTGGCGGACCTATTGTCTATCGAGCCTATCAATTGTCCGACACTTTCAGGGGATATCCGCTTGAAATTCAATTGCAAAACAAAGTCAGTTCCCAGAGCTTATGAAGACTGTGCCTTTTATTTCTGGTTCAACACCAGCTTTGTTGAGGGCAACCGACTCCGGTTAGACCGAACACAATTGGATAATCCACATAAACCCAAAACTTGGAAAGTCTATAGAGAAGGCTTTGTTATCGAATTAAACTTCGAGTGAATTCATTATATTTTTAAGTAATTTATTTAATTATATACAAATTTTTTTAAAAATGGGTCCACCTCTTAAAGGATATGAGAAACCAGATATTTGCAACCCTTGTTCTCAACCCTCCCATCTGTTACCACCTCTAACATCAAAGAATATCAAAACAACTTTTGTTATATATTTTTCAACTAAATTAAGAAAATCTTTCAATTTTAACGAAAGATTATATATTTTTTGATAAGTTATTCGAATTTAAACTTTAATTAAACGTTAAAATAATTGTAATTTTATTTTTATATTCAAAACCCATTTATCAGAAGAGACCTTAATTTCTGAAATGTTTGTAATATTTTTTTTCCCAATAATTGTCTCATATTTTTAGACCTAAATATCTGTTGAATTATTATTATTTGTAAAATATGTGATTAAAATCTGCCTTTTTTTCATTGAAATGGGAATTACAGTAATTTCCCGTTAATAACAACTTTTTATAAATTTAATTATAAAATGATTGTATATTTTTTAGACACTTAACCAAACTTTACATAATATTTATCTGAAAATTATATTCTCTTTAATTTAATAAAAGGTTTTATTCGTATATTTTTCTCTTGAATTAAATTATTTGGAATTTTAATAATAGTTTTTTACGGAAAGAAATTCAAAATATTGGCCCAAAATTCTAGAAATAATTCATTTTGACATTTATTTAACAACTGTTTTGAATGAATGGGGGTTTCCTCAAATGACTTAATTTTGTACCCAATTATCAAAACAAATAACAAAAATTAGAGAACAAAACAGAAACAAAAAAATAAATACTTTCGAAAAAAAACAGAAAAACAATTGTATCGACAGTTAAAACATTAAACAAATATTAAGAGACAATAATTAGAGCGAAAAATTGCTTAAAATTATTCTTATGATTCTATTCTTGTTATTTATGTCTAAAATCAATGCTATTCTTCAGGCAATTCATGGCTTCCCCTTTTTCAGATGACTTATCCATCAAAGTTTTTAATAGAGCGTTAAGCAACCAAAAGTCTTTTGAAAATTAAATGTATTTTTATTTTGTTTTTAATTATTTTCGTCTGAACTCATATTTCTATAAATCTTTCAAACTTTTGATACAATTATTTATTAACACAATTTGCAAAAATCATTACATTTATGTCTGGTTGGGAGCAGTGGTCAGTAAAGGGCTATTAATTGGGTATTTATCAAACGCCGAAAGCAATAATAACAATAATGAAAATGATTTGTATTAGTGGTTGTGCACAGAATAAAGGACTGTAAATCATTTGGTGATTGATTGAACAATTAAATTTTGATTGTTGCAATTTTATCATTATTCTTATTATTCCCAATGGAAATAGCCAGGCTTACTTTTTATGACATAAATAACTAATTCTCTCTCTCATTCTCTCTCTCTCTCTCTCTCTCTCTCTCTCTCTCTCTCTCTCTCTAACTTTCATTTAATATAAATTATTCCATTATCTAAACTTTTGACTGAGTTGGATCAATTTCAAGTCCACTTTAATCTCGTTGAATTAACCTTGGTCTTATTTTGAAGCCATTAGTTTTGGTCAACTATTAATGGCATTTGAATTATTTATTTTGATAAGAATTGATCGCAAAGTTATGAATAATTGGTTACTTCGGCTCTAAATTACTCCCAAAACGAGAAGAGAAAAAAAATAAGAAGTTTGTGAGAAGTGATAAAATTGAGGCATTAATTCCCAGACAACTAATGGTTGAACTCATTTCTCTTCGAAACCTAACGTATAAATTGTTAAATCAGATCATTTTTGTTTGTCCATGGTCAAATGATCAAATGATCAATCTTATTCTTAACAACTATTTTCAACTACAGTAAGTTTCGAATTACATAATCTCTGAATGTATTTAATTATGAATATTAAATGTTGAAACAATTGACATGGGTATTTTTCATAGACTAAATCAAGCTTGATTAAACAAACTTTTGTACATCACTTGAATAAAATTATGTGTAATTTATTGGTTTAGTGTTGTTATGAATATTTCAATGATATCGTGAACTCATTTTTTAAAACCTCAACGAATTGTTCACAGAATTGATTTAGAATGAGTCTGGGCGTCAACCCCTATGTATTTGAGCGCAACTATTAATCTTACTTATGTTTTGTCGTCTAAATAGCAAAAAAATGTAAGAAAATAACAGAAAATTAAATTTAAAACAAAATTTTCAATAATTCAATCAGTTTTCGAGTAAAAGAGATAAAAATTTCTTCTTTTTCGTAATAAAAAGAAAATATTTGACTGATCTCTTTCTGTTGGTTGTGATTGCCAAGGTGGTGGTGCTGCTGCTATTGGCTCTCTATTTTGTATTCCCTTGCTCATTATCGCATTACTATATTTGGGAATCCAACAGTTTTTATCTTTAATTCATAGAATTAAATATGTTTTGCATATAATTCATAATAATTTTGATATTTGTTTCGTAAACTTCAAAGAATTAGTTTTTATAATAATTTAGTTTTCATTAGAAAAACAAATCATTTTATGACAACTGAAAAATCGATTCAAATATTATTATTATTATTATTATTACATTTAATGCTCAGAATATTGAATGAGATTTTTGCGACAAAAATATTAGTTTTTATGCAAAAATATTCATTAAAATCAAAACATATTCCGATTGGAAGAGAATTTTCAACTTTGAGTTCAATGTCTTCGTTGAGACACAAATGAAAACATTAAACTTGGATTCAAAATAAAATTTCATTGATTTTGTAACTCATCTTTGAAAATATATAAAAAGACTTCAGACTATTTCCGACAAAAAATCTATAAAATATTTGTTCAGCACTTCATATGTTACAAAAAGTTTGTCTGAAAAGATAGTAATGAAAAAGAAATCGATTGATAGCTTCAGAAACACATTATTAGGACATCACTAATAGACACCGCATTTCTCTAATGTATGTCTAATATTCCCATCGCTTGTCTTTTTAGGCCGTAATTACAGATTTATTTCGTGAATAATCGCAAAACAATTTGCAAAACACTTTAACACTTGATTTGAAGCAATGGTTCTCTTCCGGGAAGGTATAGGAAGGCATTCATTCATAAACTTAACTAAAGATATGTTTATTGCGATTCAAACCCTAATTTTTAAGAATAATATTCAATATTATGGGCACTGATTGCAGGAATGATTTGAATTTAGATTAACTGCAAATTCGTTTGAATTAAATTTGAAAAACAAAAACTATTTTTGAAGGTTTGGCCAAAACTGAATGCCATTCAGGAAAAGATAGCATTCATCGCTTCCCAAACCCTATTACTGTTCTCTTAATTCAATTGAAATCTGAATTTGTATTAACATTGAAGGCGTTAATTGAATACCAAATTAAAGTGAATTTTAAATGATTCGCAAAAATAATAGTTTTTATGATTCTCTGCAAAGGGTTTAGTCGTGAACTCCAAACAAGTAGTGAAACAAATCGTGAGAATTGAGTTCTTTTTCTTCAATAGCAGTAAACTCTTATCCATTGAATTAACAGACAATAGGAATGACACGCAATGAATGACAAGAATTCAATTCAAGTGAAAGTCTATCCAAAGACTCAATTCAATAGATTTTGAACCCAAAGAATGAGAATATATTAATAATAATTGAATTCTGGACACAAACTTATCTTTTTATTAGTGTATTGATTATTCATAGAATGTGAATAATAGAGTGAGCAAGGTTATTGCTGGTTATTGCGGGCAGAACGAGGGGTAGAATCAGAGAATTTTCAAAACATTTTTATAAATAATTACTTTATTTAACATTTTTTCCGAATTTTTCTTTAGAGTACAAAATAGAAGAGACAATGAATTACATAAAGAGATCATTCATTGAAACTTTGGATAAAATTAAAACACAATTCAATTGGAATTTAATAATAAATAAATTGAATACAAATTTTGAGAAATAATATCGAGTAAAACAATGATTACAACAATTTTTGATAAAAACTTAAAACTTTTCGGTCCATTTGGGCGACACTTTGAGAGCAAAAAGAAATAAAATTATTTCAAAAACAATAGTATTTTTCGGGAAAAACTGATAATTGAGTGACTAGTGGTGCAAATAATTCATAATTAATTGATAGGAGAGTTAAAAAAAACAAGATTTCCATTTTATTTTCAAATTAAAACCCAATTATTCAGAGTATGACTCAGTTTTTGAAGAAAAAGACAAATCTTTTGTCAGAATTTATTGAAAACTAATTATTATATGTCGTACCAGAAGTAGGTAGCGGTAGACAAACGATAAAGAATTTTATTATTTTGATTATACAATTAGTCAAAGTAATC
>JAQFZI010001385.1:0-10111 GCA_034695605.1 Eupelops occultus | reverse complement strand
TCAAATGAAATGTTTTTTAGTGAAAAACTTTTTCTTTTTTCGTTTTCTCTTTCTCTGTGTCTTCACTTCAGAGACAGATATCTCGAGAGAACCGAAAGATCACATTTCTCGTGGAAAGACAAATTGGCCGTCGAACAGAACAATGTGGAAGTCACCGGAGGAATCAACAAGATTCTTCTGGAGAACATTCTTCCCGAACATGTGGCCCATCACTTTCTCAGCGGAAGACTTAATGACACGCTTTACCACGAAAGGTCGGATCAACTGATAACTGATCTTATACAATATTTATTCTTCTTCAGATACTCTTCTGTTGCCGTAATGTTTGCTTCGATTCCCAATTATAAAGAGTTTTACGACGAAAACGATGTCAACAAACAAGTGAGTTCTCCCCCGAAAGACTACTCCCCCTAATTATGTGAATCTCTGTCAGGGATTGGAATGTTTACGTCTTTTGAATGAAATTATTTGTGATTTCGATAAACTCCTTTCAAAACCGAAATTCTCGTGCGTAGAGAAGATTAAGACAATCGGCAGCACTTATATGGCCGCCGCTGGTCTTCAACCTGGACATTCTGACGCTCCACAAAGAAGAGAAGATCACTCGGTGGTGGCTTTGGTCGAATTGGCATTTGGTCTGAATCACGCTCTTCAGCAGATAAACAGAGAATCGTTTCAAAGATTCCAATTAAGAGTTGGACTCAATTCGGGTCCCGTTATTGCGGGAGTTGTGGGCGCACATAAACCCCAATACGATATTTGGGGCAATACTGTGAATGTGGCCTCTAGAATGGACAGCACAGGACTAATGGGCAGAATTCATGTGACAGAAGACACGGCAATAGTTTTGATGAGAAATGGCTATCAATGTGAATGCAGAGGAAGTATTTTTGTGAAAGGAAAGGGCGAATTGGAAACTTATTTCGTTTCAACGCTTTTAAAGATTTAAAACTTTTATTAAACTCTAAAAAATCAAATTTTATTGCTTTTAACGTTTGCGCGAATTTAGAGTCAACTGTTGACTCGTTTGTTGTCTTTTTCTCTCAATTCCCGCCGCGATATACGAAAAGACACACAAAACTGCGTAACAGATCTGATCCGACATTTGAGACCGATATCTCCTCTGAACAATCTGTCTGGTCTTGGGATCTGCCAAATACAATACATCAATACAATACTATTATCTGTTGTAATACTCACTGAACTCTTCGAGGACAAAAACGCCTCCTTTTTGTGTAAAACATTTTCGAATATTTTCCAAACGAACGAAAAACTGTGAAAATTGAGAAAAATTGAGAAAATCTTTGGGAAGTGTTGGCAGCAGAGGAGGGAATGCATGCCCAAACAAGATGCATGGATACTGGGGGGGGCCTTTGGAGATGGTCTCTACTCCACTACTTGCTGGTCATGCAATGGGAACCGCTGCCAACAAAACAACAAAATTCTATTCTATTTCACAATCTTTTGATACCTCGAAGTCCTTTCCATTTGAAGTCCAATTGAAAGCAAAGAAGAGATGATTAGAGAAGAGAACAGATATTAGGACCATCTCAAAAGTCCCTTCCCCGCATTCAACACATGAACAACAATACATGCGGAGGGGAGGGCCCAGAAGCAGGGAATGGCGTTTGAGAGGTCCTCAGAAAGAGAGAGACAGAGGAAAGTGAATGCAGTTTAGGATCAGCGAAGTCGCGGAAGAAGATCCAAAGAACCGTTAAATCCAAAGAAGAATAAGAATGAGTCAAACGACAAACCTTTGAATTGGCGAATAGAAGTCCGACGCCTTCCATACAGACCTGAAGAAGTCCTCCTTCGCCGCTCTTCATGTCCTGCACTGGAAACTCTCCTCCCAATTCTGTGCCTGAGAGAGACAATTAAGTGTCTGTTAGTCTGTCCACTGGTGTCTGACCTGGAAGAGCGCCGGTTCCCTTTTGAACGGCTCTTTCCATCGCATCTTTAATACAATAATAGAGTTCTTTGCATTTCCTCGTATAATATTTGTGAAGTTGGGTTTGACCCCCATTCCGCCTCCAAAGGCACAGGACTTTGTTTTTTGGAGAATAAGTCATATTGACGAGACGTTCGTACCACCAGCGCTCTACTATTGTCCCGTTTATTGACCTGAGAATGAGTCCATCGTCTCTCACTTCCATAAACATCATGTCTCCCGAAGAATCTGTTCCCAAATGAAGAGTAAATGTTTGTCTATGTATTTGTCGAGAAGTAAGAGGTTTCAAATCGATATCATTTCCGTGAAGATTATCGATTTGATCCAAGACTTCGTTGACTTCTGCCGAATAAACTAATCCAATGTGACATTTGCCTAAAAGACGTCTAACTTTTCGCCGAATTTCCGTTCGGTTCACATTAACCATAATCATGAATGCAGTCATATTGTAAAGGAATGTGGCCAACAGGCGGTCCTCTTCGTGCTCCAAACGCTTCTTGTCCATTTCTGAAAGGGAACGGTATCTTTCTAGCATTTCGCCCGGTCCTTGGTCCATCCCAACAAGATCCCGTTCTTGAGATACGGCATCGAGAAAGGCGTCCTCCCAGAACTGCATTTGATCCCAAAGATGTGATCTGTCTTTTCCTAAAAACCAATTATAAGACAAAAACAAAAGAATTTCCAATTCTTACCGATAATGCCTTCGAAGAGATAAACGCGCGGAGCATCTGCTGGAAGACCTGTGGATCCGATGAGAGCTCCGCCATGATATCGGAAACCCGTAGAAATGGACGATTTTGAGCTCCAAATACTGGGAGTTCGTGTTTGTCTGCCATGAAGACCCTTTAGAAAAGAAGAGATCAAAGATTTTGTCTGAAAAGCAAAGATTACTTCAATTTCTGAATCAGAATATGTGGAACGGTATGAATTGGTCGATAGAAGTCTAGTGCCGTAAACGGGGTTTACCGTCATTGATCCCGCCTCAGAGGCATTGCAAGAAGGACTGACGTCTTCTGACATCTCAGACTCCATGGATTGGATTCGATTCATTAAAGAGTTTCTCTTGTGGTCGACCATCGCTGAGATCTCTATTGAGGGTTCGGCTGTTGACGGACTGTGAATGTTCTTGAGGGCGTCCGGCGTTTCTGCCAATCGATTGAGATTCTCTCCCGAACCAAAAGGAGACGATCCTTGAGAACAAGTGGCTGTTGTGGTCACCGATGACTCTTCTTGAGTCGATTCTTTGGCCCAATAATGAGTGTGTGCGATCTCAAGGATTTGGAAACAAGAAGCCATTCCTCCAACGCCTTGATGAAGATAACTGTGTTCTAATCCGGTGATCATTGCCTGAACCATTCTCAACATTCCCTTCCAAACAGGTTTTGACACCTGAACGTCTTCTATATGATCGTCGGGACCAACTTTCCTCTCAAGAGTTCTATTAATTTTGGTCACAACTAAAGCCCTATAATTCTCGTCTTCCATAAGTTTTTTGACTCTGGATAATTTCAACCATCCAACGCCCTCTCCATCGAGAACAAGAGAAATAGTGTCTTTAAGGAAAGACTGGTTTTCGCTTTAATTAGAAAATCAATGAATCGTTTATTCGTTAAATAAATAAACTTTTATTTGTTCTATAAATACCTGTGCGAACTGTGAGAACTCTTTGAAGGCTCAGCTCTTTCTCTATTAACATTAGGAGTGGCTGTTGAGTGCCGTATAAGAGAAGAGCGCTCTACAAGGCCTCTTCTGCCCTTTTGAGGGAAAGGACCAAAAGGCTGGGGTTGACTTTGTTTTGTTGTCTTTTGTTCTGTTTGTCGACCGAAAAGACCCGAAAGCATTGAAGAGGTCTTATCGGCCAAACCATTGAAATCGGAAGACATCGAAGATATCAGTGAAGAACTGCTTTCCGCCTCTTCTTTAGAAGAGCGCCAGAACTCTCGGGCAGAGTCTTTCATCGGTTCACTTATTGCCTGCAAATTGGCCAAAAACTTCTTCTTTCCCGCAGCTGCTGCCGGTTTGGCCACTTCTTTGGCTACAGCTTTGGCCTCACGGGCCACTTCTTTGGCCTCAGAAGTGAATCTATCGAGAAATGATTGGCCGAAAACCGAATCTCTGTGTTGAGACTGAGACCGAGAGAACACCGAAGATATGGAAATTGCACGGGAAAGGGTTGGAGTGGAAGTTCCCGAAGATCTGTCAATAGAAGTGGAGGGAGACATCGGACGATGACTCGAAGGCAACACTTCTTTTGGAGTAGAGCTTCGGGAGTGATCTGATCCTTGGTCTGAACCGACGGATTCTATTGGAGATCTTCCTAAAGATATGTGAGAAACCAGTTTTGGAGACACAGGAGGAACGACAGCAGGAGCTTCTTCGTATAAATTAATTGGTTTGAAACTCTCTTCTTCTTCTTCGCGATCTCCAGAAACAGAAGAAGAATTGGATGAATTGGAACGAGTGGGAGAAGAAGAAGAAGCAGATCCAGGAGGAGATTGCTTTACAGAAGAGGTTTGGGGTTGACTTAAGACTATATTTTCGGGAGGATTAAAAACAGAACTCAATTCACAAATGGTTTGAACGCAAGAAGATTCTCGAATTGATTCTGAAGTATAAGAAGTTGAGGAATGAAATCTCGAAGGAATGGAACAATGGCTCAGAAATTGCGAAGAGTCCTGATTATAGAGTTCATCGACGAGTTCTGATAAAGAGGAATACGAAGAACTTGTGCTGATATCTGAATCATCGCCCGAATTGTCATCAGAAGACTCTTCGGCGACCAATGAGTCGAAGGAATGAAACAATTGATTCAATGAATGGTTTGCATTATTCCACACTTTGAAGTGAATGGCGTCCAACTGATGTCCGAACCATTTGTGTTTATCACCGATTATTGTCGGATCAAAGACACCGGTTTGGACGCGAATAAAGGCCACATTGGTTGGACAGAGAGACCACTCGGCCAAGAACTCCACTGCCTATGGATTAACGGATTAAAAGAGATTAACAGTTAATCCTTTAAGACCTGAGTTCTGACGAATTTATGCAAAAAAACCGAAGCTTTAGGTCTGGACTGAAGAAACGCATTGACTTGAAAGGCCACTACAGGGCGGGGAAACAATCGGATGGTTCGCGTGTATTCGTTGAAGTTGGACAGAATACTAGAACTATTGAAGAATCTGACCATTGCCACCCGAGTGGCCACATCCACACAATCGATGTCATTGCCGTAAATGAGAGGATTGAAAGACTGAGAGGTAGAAGTGTTGTGTCCCCTCTGCTGTCCCTCCAATCGGTCCAATCGATTGATTTGAGGCGTTAACGACATCGAAGCCAAAGCCTGCTTCAAATGGTTCTTCAGAACAGTTCCTTCGGGTTCTGGCAGTGGAGGCAAGTCCTCAACAGCCGACGGCTTCAAGATCTTATTGGAGTCCAAGTCCACTAACCAGACATCGTCGGGTAGACGAAAGCGGCGTTTGAACATGAGAAAGGAGGCGGGTACTCCTATAATAAAAGGCGTGGGCGCTAACAACAGCTGTTATTTATTGGAATAATAAAAAAGCAATTATTATTGGATTAGAAATAATTGGATTTCGAAATCTGTGCACAAAATCGATATTTTTATGAGAAAAGCTTTTTAAGCGTATAATTGGAATTCCGTTTTATTACCTGTTCTGCTGAGCTCATGCAAGTGGGCAGAAGAGGAATAACGGGAAACATATATTCCAACGGATATATCATTGTGACGAAAGCCATTACTGACATCGACAGCGCGTTATAATCTCTTGACTGCAAAACCAGTTTATGCTCCATCATTATTACAGTGAGCACTTTGAGACAAGTGTCCACTCCTAACAGCTCCAGAGGCAAGTGCAGAGGAAAGTCCACTAGAGAGAAACGGGTGTGGTCCGGCAGAGACAGAGTCAGAGGGGCACGCATTTCGCGAGACAACACTTCCAGCTTTTGGTCAGAGCTTTGGTTAGAGAAGAGCCAATAGAAGAGAGAAATACCTCTAATTTGGTTTTTCCGGGAACGGGAACGGGGGCAGAGAGCAGTTTCAAACACCAGAACTCAATTTCGCGCATATCTTGCATAATGGAAGGCGGAATTGTGGTCTCTGGCGATATTCTCGACGTCAAGAGTGTCCAGATCAAATCTCTTTTTATGGCATAAAATGAGTGAAAAGAGAAACCAAAAGTCAAACAAACCTTTTATGGCGTTTATCGCGATTCTTGTGACAAAACATTTGAATCATTTTCCTCAGAATATGAAGACATTCACGAAATGTAGTGAAGAATGGATGATGAGATATCACACAAAGAGATACCAAAGAAAGACATCTTTGATGACTTCTTTTGCCTTCCTCTTCAGATTCTGTCTTTTGTCTGTCCATCGGTCGGTAGAAATTGACACAAATTCCATATCTTAAGAAAAGAGATTAAAAGCGGTCACTCAATAAGAGTTGATTCTGACCTGACTCTTGAGGTGTCTTTCTCTGTGAGCGCGAATACAAACGAATTCATGTCTCTCTGAGAATGTCTTCGATACGAAGAAGTCACACATCCTTCCGGCTGACAGAAGAAGACCACATCCGGCGGCAAAGCAAAGTCCGAGTGGTCTTCGGGAGGATATCTTCGCAACAGTTCTGGCATTTGGAGCGAATGGGTGGCGGGAGGCGCGTGTCTGCTGCCCACTATACATATGTAGTCGAGAAGACGCGGACAAAAGTACTTCTTGACGGCGTCAGACATCGGATCAGATCATGGTCTTTGTCTTCTTCTTTTTATTCTTATTTTTACTGATTTTCAAGATTTTTCCCATTTTTTGGCAAAAAGTGAAAAATCGTTAAAATTGTGGCGAAACTCATCACGTGATTAGACGACGACACCAATCGATATTTGCCAAGAAGACAATTACGAGACAACAATTCAAATGAGTTTCGCATTTAATTTGAATTTGAATTCAAAAAAAACAAAATTAAAGAAAATTTATTTCAAAAAAATTGAATTTAAGTTCAAATGAAATGCGAATTGAAGTCAATTAACGGGAATTTAGTGCAAAAGAAGTCAACGTTTTTGACGATTGACTCAAAATTCTGTTCCAAAAGAATCTTTTGAGTCTTTTTCATATTAAAGAATATTCTATCTTTTGATTGCAATTCAATGAAACAAAAAGTTATAAAACATTTGAAAAACTTATCATTAGAACCAAAAACTATTGATTTTCTATTTTTACCTCAATTTCTATTGACTTTCTCCTCTTTTGTTATACAAAATTCTCCACAAAGGCACAGAATAAAAAAGGAGTGGCATTAAAGACCAAAGTTCATCTCTAGAGAATGGATCTAGGTGATCAGCTCCTAGGTCTCACAAATTATTTTTACTTATTATAGGATTTTATTGTTAGACTCGAAGAAAGATTTTAAGAAATAGTTTTTTACAACAATTAATTAAAATTTAATTTAAAAGAAAATTAACGAAAATATTAGTTAATTGAGAAAATTGTAGACAAATATAAAGAAATCTCAAGAAATGTGAGAAAAAGTAATCTCAAGAAAAAAGTTTTATTTAAAGAATATTTTTCAAGATTTTAAAGATTTTAAAGAATCTCTTCTTTTGAACATTTATTGACGTAATTTGTTTACAAATCCATCGACACGTGTGTTGTAAAAGATGTCAATTCCCACTTTCATCGAGATTTCCGAAACGGAACAGGTCTTCAATCAACTATTTATTGCTTTTAATTATCTGTTTCTCCCATTAGTGCGAAGAACTGCGAGAATACCTGATTGGTTTGGGAGCCACCATTTCTCCACAAAAAAGCGATTCTTTTACTTCTGAATTAAGACAATTGATTTCCGTTTGCGATATTGTCCTCAAAGACAGTCCACCGCTGAAAGAGGCTGACATTGAATCTGTTTTGAATTCGATTGTCTCGCTTTTGATTCTTTCAGTTCCGCAGTCATCCCAAGAAGCGAATCAATTAATTAACGCGTTTTGCGAACAGTTATTGAAAGCAAAAACAGCCAAAAATGCTTTAATCGCGTCTCGAGTGTAATAACAATCAAAATTCAAATTCAAATCTAAACTCAATTTCTTTTAGTCTGAAAAACCTTTTCGGAGGTCTCAACGAAATCACGGACTTGAGATTCATTGTTTATCACACTTTAATCCGATTGTCGTCAACAACCAATCAAATCAATTTAGTCTTTGAAGACATCATTAAACTCAAGACTTGGTTTCCACAGAAACTCATTGGAACCGAAAGACTTCAGTCTCTGTTAAGACTTCTTCATGAAGTGCTTCTCCAACAAAAACATTCAGAATTGGCGTCAAAAGTGATGATTGAGTTGTTGTCCACTTATACGGAAGAGAACGCCTCTCAGGCCAGAGATGACGCTCACAAGTGTATTGTCTCCTGTCTTATGGATCAGAATACGTTTCTCATGGACCATTTACTGGCGTTGAAACCTGTCAAGTTCTTAGAAGGCGAACCAATTCACGACTTATTGACTATTTTTGTCGCCGAAAAACTCACCGCTTATATCAAGTTCTATAACGCGCACAAAGACTTTGTTGAATCACTCGGTATTTGAATTCAAATTTTTGAATATTTTTAAAAAACATTTATTTCTCAGGTCTTTCGCACGAACAGAATCTTCAGAAAATGCGTTTATTGACTTTCATGCAAATGGCAGAGAATCGCAAAGAAATCCCTTTTGACGCCATTCAAGCAGATCTTCAACTCAACGCCGATCAGGTCGAGGCCTTTGTCATCGATGGTATAAACATCCATTTAACAGAACATTTCTAAACACTGTTTGTCTGCAGTTCTTCGGACAAAACTGGTGAAGGCAAAAGTGGATCAGCTCCAGAGACGAGTTATGGTCTCCTCGACAATGCACAGGACATTCGGAAGACCCCAATGGCAACAATTGAGAGACACTCTTAACAAATGGGCTCAAAACTTGGGTCAGGTTCAACACACGATTCAAGCGGCAGTTCATTCTTCTGTTAATTAAATAATTTTTATTAAATTTTTTGTATAATTGTCGCCCAATTTCCCGAATCGTAATATATGTCCAAAATCTTGGAATTCGATAAACAATTCAAAAGAGTTTTCAGTTCTCCGTCTCTAAAGACGTGATAATAACGTAATTGTCTTTCGTCTCCTTTTGTTGTCTTCCACGGAACCAATAGTTCTTGACTCTGAAATTGAGTTCCGTTTTGATGAACACATAAATTGAATTCATTGTCTTCTCTTTGATTATCAATGTTTTGGCTTTTCTTCAGATAATGACTATCTGTTCCATCTTTGCTTTGTTCAAAAGCCCAGACATAAATCAATGCTTTGCCATTAATTGTTAACAAATCTATGATTGATTGCAAGGCTTTTATTCGTCTTTGATTTGAAGACAAATGATGTAAAACTGCGATACAAATAACGGCATCGAAAACGTGTCGAACAGACATTTGGAGGCAATCGCTTAAAAAGACTTCATTTCCTCTCTCTTTACAAATATTAAGCAATTGTTGCGATCGATCGCTTCCTATCATAAATATATTTGGGTTTACATTCAAATACTTTCCATTACCACAACCGACATCTAAAACAAGGGATCCGTTGGCAAGAGAATTAAGAAAATGCGAGACTTTAGGCCACGGCTTATAACGAGTTTCACTGAAATGAGAAGCAATAGAATCGTAAACTTTATGAACAAATTGTGTCTCCAAATGTGTGGCCTTTTCTTCACTCATTTCTCTTTTGTTTTGAGACTAAAAATAAAAATTGATTTTAAAGTGAATTCAAATAAAAAGAGAACTGACGTCACAATAGGTTTGGAAATCGCATTTACACTCAGTTTTCTTCACTTTTCTAAAAGTCAATGAAATTCTGGTTTTCCTTTGACTTAAAGTCAATCGATTTTTAGGGCTTTTATTGCAAACAATTAAATCTGATTTCGAAGCACTTATACAATGTGTCCACAAATATCTGCTCTCGTCTTTCATCAGAAGAACAGATCTCTTCGGCAAAAATACATTTGATTGTCGATTGTCTTCTGGATTCCTAAATTGCATCACAATATCTGATCCAATGCTCACCGAAATAATACAGTTCTCACACATAGAATGTGTGTCCGTATGGGCAGGAATTCCGTGACCT
>JAQFZI010001384.1:0-10112 GCA_034695605.1 Eupelops occultus | reverse complement strand
AGAGAGAGAGAGAGAGAGAGAGAGAGAGAGAGAGAGAGAGAGAGAATTGTGAAAAATTGTTTTGATAAGTTTTATGAAAGATAGTGATATGAAAGGCACTGATAGGTTTATGATAGGTTCTAAATAGGTTTTGTAGTCAAAGACCAATTACCAGAATTGTGGACCAATCTTTTGAAATGTCATTGTTGTCATCTAAAGAGAAAACTTGTTCTCATATAAAGAAACTGAACATTTCATTATGTGTCAGCTCATTTCTTGATACAATTTTTTTTCATTCACTTACTTTTCCTCTTCTTTTCTTTAAAAAATGTTTTGTTAAGAAAAAAAGTATTTTTCATTTGAGGATAATATCAGTTCAGATGAAAAGAATAAGAAATCAGTAATTTTTTGTTAGAAATACAGAGAAATAATGTAATTCTTATTATATTTTATTTGTGGAGAATAACTATTATCCCAAATGTGTATTACATAAAAAAATAAGGTTTTCTCATATTATGTAAACTCAATAATAATTGTATGTCTCAACTATTTTCCTGGTATTTTATAGTGGAATACATTGATCATTCAGAAAAATGCAGTTCTGTTCACTAAAAGTCATTTTGAAGTTAATGATAGGCACCTACTCCTCACTCACTTACTATTATTCACGAACTAACTTTCCATTATGTAGTTCTCCTAATAATCTATTTATTGCTGGTTTAGTCATAGAAATGACCAGATTTTGTCATTTTTTATTTATTCCATTTTCTATTAAACACAAAATCAAACAAAATTATATTCATTTTGAAATTTATAACAATTTTATTCATAATTGAATCACAAAAAATAGTTCATTTGAGGCCATCAATGGTTATACCTGTCCTTAAAATAATCGTTAAAATGATTGTAATTTTTGATGACTATAATTATCGTTCATTTGTGATAATATTGTTAAAGAATAGACACAAAATTCAAACCAAATTTAATAATCAGTGTTTTTCTTTTCAATTGACAGTTGCATTACATAAAGAACGGGAACGACAAGGTATTCATGAGTCTATGGTTCATAAATCTACGCCCCGGGAGCTTCTCTATCCAGAAGCGCAACTGGAAGGTGATCTCATACTTCAGGTAAGCGCTAAATATTTTCTTATTTTTTTCTTCAGAGGACTAATTAATTGCTTTAATTAGTTTGTGATTAAAATTCAGTATCAGATAAAATATTTGTGTTATATAGACTTTGAAAAATCATTATTGCCCAAGGTAATGGTGGTGATAATACTCCTCTTTAATTGGTTAACACTTTTTTACTATTAGTCAGTAAAAGTGGTTTTTTGAAGAGAATTAAGAGAAAAAGCATTGTTTTTCAATTGTAAACATGTTTTTATATTTGAATGTCAATAAGTCATTTGAACGACTGTCCGGAAACGACTGGTCTCTTATGACCGCAATTCACTTCCGGACAGAAAAATTATATAAATTTTCAGTTCGACAGAAAAAGTCATTAAATGTTAATCAGGAGAATAGGTATGAAAAAAATGTATTTACAGTCAGTGCTAAGTGAAAGTCAAAAACAGAGTTCCAATATTTTATGAATCGGTGTTATGATGTCTGGCCTCTCATCTCAGTTTTAAGCGGATTTCACTGCAAACTTGTTATGCGTGACTGACTGAGTGCGACAATTGTTAAGGTCAGACATACCTACTATTCTGTAAAAACCTCGTCTCTCTCTCTCTCGCAATAATATCACTCATTATTATAGAAATTGTGTTTTGTTTTGTTATATCGTATGTAATAATGTCTTTAGAGGATAACAATAACTTTTTTGAGTGAAACTATTCATTGGAGAATAAAAGTGGGCAGACATTCAAAATTAATTTTTTCATTTTTCTAAATAAAAATGTTTGGCTTCCGTTTTATCGCCGTTCAAATCATTAGCCATCAATTGGGCGGTTGAACCAAATTATTGTTAAAAAATTTGAGGCATATATTGTATAACAAAACAACTTTTGTTGAGACACTTATTCGCGTATAAAAGAAATGTTTCTCTATTTCTATGGAAACAAAATATATTATTTTCTTCTAATTTTTTGTGCATTTTTTCTATTAAATTAATGACTATTAGAAGAAATTATTGCTTAAGAGTTAGCCATTCATTGCTCTCATTTGCAATTATGTTAATAGAAATAAGAGATATTTTATTGACATTTATGTCATTCATATCCAGTATTATATACAAAGTCAATAAAAATCTCAAATAGAGAGCTATAAGTTTGAAGTAAGGCATGAATGAAGAGGCAGTACTTCACTAATATTAATAATTATGAGTAGAGTTTGCTTTTAATTCAAATAAAATAAAACATAATATAATACAATATTATTATTAAAGTTTATATACATTCAGCCAATGTTCAAAAGTGTTTATCTGACAACTTGTTTTTTAAAAAAAATTAATATCTTGCAATATTTGAATCATGAAAATTCATCATTATCTGTCATATTTATATAATTGAGTATGCTCTTTTAAGACCAATTAAAGCTCAAATTTAATTCATTCAAAACATAATTATAGGTTATGTTGTTTACAAACTTATTTTTTTCTAATTTTCAACTCTTACATAATTATACTTGCTATTTCAGGCACTGAATGGATTCTTACTCATATTGACCTGTGATGGAGAGGTGTTCTACACTTCACATACTGTCGAAACATATCTAGGATTTCATCAGGTAAATTCAATATTAATACATCTACTTTGAAATATTATCAGAAGACAGTGTGTACTAAATTAATTTGGCATGGTAATTGTCAATCTTAAAATTAATCAAATCAGTTCATTGTGAAACCTGTTCCTGAGCAGCACATATATATGAAGCCGAGATAGCTCAGTTGGGAGAGCGTTAGACTGAAGATCTAAAGGTCCCTGGTTCGATCCCGGGTCTCGGCGCAGTTACTTTTTTGACATTATTTCAAATTATTTTTTGTTTTGTTTTATTTTCTCAACTGTTCTCTTAGTTCTGTCCATTCAATCAATTTTTATCCATCAAATTATTCAGTGAAATGTTCACTGAATTTGATATTTAATAAAATTTTATATTATATGAAATTGAGAATCATTATTCATGAGAGAATATTAGCACCTGTCCTCCGGTCTCTTTTTTCATTAATTTTTTTTGGAGAGAGAGAGAGAGAGAGAGAGAGAGAGAGAGAGAGAGAGAGAGAGAGAGAGGCTATGGCTATGAAAGGCTAATACTGGAGTGTTTTTCCTTAATTTAGTCGATCATTAATTCATTTCACTTCCTCTGAGCACTGGATTTATAGCTAAACATATTTTCTTTATATAGTTGTCTGAACTCATATATAATTTTTATGTGTTTTGATGTCATTTACAATATTTTGTTATCTTTAGTCCGATATTTGTCATCAAAGCGTTTACGAATTGGTTCACTCAGAAGACAGGGAAGAACTTCAGAGGCATCTGATATGGAACTCACATCTTCCCAATGATCGATCATCCTTATCACTGCAAGAAGCTTTATTACCAGGTTGAATTCTTCACTTTTATTGATTTTTGTTCAGGTTATTGATCTTCTGTTCTCTTCTCCATTCAGATAATTGCCAATTATTAGAAAGAAATTTTACGGTTAGGTTCAGGTGTCTGTTGGATAACACGTCCGGCTTTTTGGTGAGTTATCTCTTATTTTATGATCAAAATCGATGGAAACTCTCTTTTATTTCGAATTAAAAATAATAATTGATTTTCAATGAATTGCAATACAATATGAAATGAATTATCAAATCAAACAGAAGAACAGAATAAATAAATGCAATAAAAAATTGTTTGTCGTATTAGTTGAGACATATTTAGCCGACGGTTCCATTGATCTGTTTTAGGGTTCAATCAATAATTGGGAGGAAACATACTTTTTGCTGATAAAAGTGAACAAAAAACACATGAATTTTCTCTTTCAAACCCAACCATCTATTAGAGTGCAATACCTGAGCGGTTTGAAAAACAAAGTTTTGATATAACATCACTACTGATTGTGAGGGGACTGATAGACACAAAGAGTATGTTCTCTGCCAACAAACCTCCCGAACCTCTAAATAACTTTATCAGAAAAAAGGACTCATATCTAAGCAATCTATTCATGTGTTTGATTAGACTCTCTTTAAAGTCTTTATTAGACGACAGTTTCGTTAATTTGTTTTTAGTTTTAAACTTTAAATTAAAAAAGTTTTTAATTAAAATTTATTTTTTTGATAGATTAATAAAAAAGATATTATTTTGAATCACACATAGAGTCAGAGATGAGGAGAAAAACAAAATTAGTTTCACATAAGAAAAGGTATAATACTTTTAGGTATAGAAAAAAGAGGCGGAGATCTTATCGGAGCTTTTTTAGAGATGAAAAACATTAATAAATGAGTGATAATCGGAGAGAAACAAAATTTTTGAGCCCAAAACCAGACGCGAATTTGCAGTAAATTATATACAAATCCAAAAAATATTTCACTCATTTACTAAAGTTTTATATCTGTCTATAAAATAGAGTTCTTTTATATTCCGATTGAAGTGAAAAACTTATAAATCAATTTTATTGGTCTTAATTGAGACTTAGGTAATGACATTGCAATTCATTAGTGGATGTGCTGTTGATTGTGGCACTGATTAAGAGAGAGCACAGCACTAATATTCTTCTATCCCTTCGATATCATGAGAGTTAAAAAGTAACTTAATTTTGTTGAAGAAAAATGTTATTAAAAGTGCGAAAAAATACTCTCTTTTCGCTCGACTTTCTATTCATTAATTTCTATTATATATATATTAAATGATTTAATTAAAAATTATATAATTATATCGAAGCGTTGGTCACGACTTTCATATAAACTATTTTTTTTATATATTATTTATTAAATCATTTTCAATGGCATTAAAATTATTGATAAACTCGAAGCACATTTTTTTAGCTCTCATCTCATCCCTGAGTTTTATCGCTTTATTATCTTATAATCGAATCGAAAACCATTCAACTCATTAACCAAAGAGTCAGTCACTCCTCCCCTTAAGAAGAAGAGTAGCAAAACATTTGCCGAAACAAACTCTTCTTCTCTTTTTTCTCGTTAAATACATTCCACTAATTATTAGCTATAATTTGGTTAATGAAATACTTTTTATATTCAATTGAAAACAAGAAAAAGTGGAAGAATTCAGTTCTCACTTCACCATCTAATAAGATAAATGTGTTTCAAGTTTAAAGAGCTCTTTATTCACTTGTATTTAAGTGAAGTCGTTTTTTTGATTCATTGAAAACTTCGATAAATTATTTTATTTGTTATTTAATTTCGATTTAAATCTTTTATTTATGTTTTAGAGGTTAGACATTAGGGGTAGAATCAAAGTACTTCACGGCCAAAATCACAAGAGTGAAGACCCACCGCTGGCGCTGTTCGCTGTATGCACACCATTCGGACCGCCATCACTGCTGGAAATGCCTCAAAAGGACTCAATGTTTAAAAGCAAACACAAACTCGACCTCTCAATGGTTTCAATGGATCAAAGGGGTCGACAACTCTTAGGATATAGTGATAATGAAATGTCCAATAAGGGAGGCTATGATCTAGTCCATTATGATGACCTGGCATATGTAGCCAGTGCTCATCAAGAATGTGAGTTATTCGCAAATATTTTAAAATGTATTGATTTTGTTTATTTGTGGGGACAGTACTGAAAACAGGAGCTTCAGGACTGATCGCGTATCGTCTGGTGACCAAAGATTCAAAGTGGCAGTGGTTACAGACCAGCGCCCGATTAGTCTATAAAAATAGTAAACCAGATTTCATATTATGCACTCACAGACCTCTTATGTAAGTCTTCTTCCATTTAGAAAATCGATAAGACTTTCAAAAAGAATTTGTCGTTAATTTGTTTTTCTTCAACATTTCATATAACAGGGAAGAGGAGGGAAGGGATCTCTTAGGAAAGCGAACCATGGATTTTAAGGTGACATATCTGGATGGAGGACTCGGAGCGATGACGGATAGGTCTGGCTTTTTATCTGATAGTGATTTTATACTTCGCTGTCAACGCAGTCGTAGATATAAATCTCAGGTACGGGATGTGGTGACGACCTGTCGCTCCACCGGTAAACGCAAAATGACTGCAGTCGTGGAATCGCACCCATACTCGGCCTTCGAAGAGGGCTCTAATGTCAGTGCTGTCAACGCCGCTACACACGCAGCAGCGGTCTCTGCCAGTGCCGGCTATCAGAATGCGTCGATGTATCCGTACGGCGATAACATGAACGGTCTGTCCACATACGCGGCGGCTGCAGCTGCTGCCGCTATGCCTCAAAATCTATTCACGGCTGCAATCGATCACAATTCGCGTCCATTTTTGGCGCCCGAAAACTTTCTTCATTATTCTCGTCACGCATTGGGACCTTATTATCCCGATTATCATCATCCGGCGGCCCAATACCCAACTAACGGATTCCTGGACCACATGAGTACGAGTCGAACGGCTCATTGTTTTCCAGGTGCTTATACACCAGACCCGAGTGGTTTAGTGAAAGAGAACTCAGTGTCTGATAAGTTGTACGGCTGTCAAGTGGCCAATGAAACCAAGTTCTCAATGACTGATTCCATGGTTAACACAAACGGCAGAACACTTTCTAAGACGTCCTGTTGTGACAGTTATATGACTTCCGCCACAACTCCCTGTAGTTTAATGAGTGCTTCGACAACCATTCAGTCCATTCATCAGCCATTATTAGCCGACACAAAGATCGCAGACATACCATCGCATCGCAATTTCGGTCTGAGCTCTGCGCCCAACGATTGTCTCAGTGTTATTAAGCATAAGACTGGTCTTCCATTACTCACCTCTAATTCAACGCCACACCGAACTGATCACAACTCGATCGACGCCAACACTACTACCTGTCCATCAACGACCTCACAGTCCATTCTGTCGGCATTCAGTTCTGCAAATAACATCGATTCGCGTCAAAGTGTTCTCATGTGGGGTACAAACCATAACTTTGGCACCAGAGCTAAGTATGGTTTGTCTGCGGCCGACATTAAGCCCAATGAACGAGTGGTCAGTTGTAAGTGGAACGGAAGTATTGCTAACCCAAAGCCACTATCACCACATCCATCGGTAGCACACAGTCCATCGAGTGCTAAAGTGCCAATGAGTATGCCAATCGCTGGCTACACCACACAGCCATATAGCGGCGCCGACGTCTCTCCAATTGAGGTACCATTTGTTTGCAATGATTGGAATTCCTTAAGAAAATAGTCATCTTTTTATTATTATTTAAATTTTTGTTTGTTTGGCTTTCGTTTAATAATTTGCTTTGTTCTGTGCAATGGTTTTGTGTAGGGATGGCAGGTTGAGACAATAGGCCACTGGCGACCCCATCTCCGTAAGTCTTTATTTTTTCATTTGAATAGATTCTAAACTAAATGTTTGATAACTTCCGTCAGAATTAGTCTTTAACTCCATTACAAACAGTTTTCAATCAATCAATTAAATCAAGTAATAGTTATTTTAATATTAAACTTAATTTCTCCACTAATTTCTAATTCTATTGAACATAACCTGGACATTTTCATCAACTCTTGCCATCTCATTGAAACCCTGATCCAATCTCGCTCTATTCTGTTCGCCAATTCTTTTTATTTGACTCCCATTTGTGTGTCTATTATTTGTATGCAATTATAATAATTAAATCTATGAATAATAGAATATAAATTACCATGATTGTTTGATTACAGCCACCCTTGGTTAAACAGTTGGAGTACTTCAGAGGCATAGCAATGATTGATGGCTGCAAAGAAGTCAATCCATTACTGACGATATCGGAAGTGACAAATACTCTTCTAAACCAATGAAACTCTTCTTCACAACTGTTTCCTTACAGTGAACTCCGATTTAATCATAAATCCATTGAATATTACTATCAATTCTCTGAACATATCTTTAAATTCATTAAAAATTGTATAAAAATTATGATAAAATAATTGTAAATTGAGTTCAAATACCGGTTCAAAAGCTTTATTATTCATTTCAATCAGTTTTTTAAATTAATTATAAATTAATTTTTAATTTATTTTAGTGGTAGAGACAAGTGTTTGGCCCTTCATTTCTTAAATCAATTTAGACTACAATTAATTAAATTAAAGTCAAATAATTGTAACAATAATTGTAAATTGAGAGGAGCGTCAAACAAACATGGTCATTTTGCAAGTCACTCTTTTATTTTGATGTCTACCTGTGCTGTTCAATGGCTATTAAAGTTTGTAATACTGGAAAATTTCAACAAACGACTCCTAGTTCATTATATTTCCATTTTAGTTTGCTAATTTTCCATATTAATAAACTTGCTAATTCACTTGTTTTAGCAAGTTCAAAACTATTTCTAATTTTCAAATGTTTTTTAAAAGTTATAAAAAATCTAAAAAACGCTGATATTTGTCATCCGTTCCTCTCATTAACGCCGGAGTGAGTGAACAGCACCGGTCGATATCAAATACGTGACTGTACTTGATATATTTCTGCAAAAACCAATGCCACTTATAAACAGGGTTGTATTTAAATAATAATATTAATAATAATAATAAATAAGACAAATAAATCGAATTTAATTCTAATGTGTTGAGCTTGTTCAATTTATTTTTAATATATCGTATATTCTATTGAAGTTTGGATGAACTGTACGATTAACAGATGGACGGCACAGGTTTTACTCATCAAAAAAATATGTTTAACAATAGATATCATATTTCGAAATAATAATTAAATAAAGTTAATTAAAATAATGATCTAGTACAAAAGTAGTGCGCAGTTTTAGTAAAAGCATTAAGCATCAAAACCCGATGGTTGGATTACCAGTTCTAAACGCAAGGTTTATTCCAACGATCGGACTTCAAAGCTAAATGCTTTGTTGTTGCAACTTGCAAGGTGACAATCATTAATTTAATAATGTTTTAAATATAACTTGATTAAATATGTGGCCGCAACCGGTCAAGAATCACAAGAGAGATAGATTCTTATAGAGTTTAATCAGTATCTTTATAAGGCTCACTCTCTCCAGTGTTTCATTACCAGGATCACTTGATTATTAACTTGGTTACAAAATTGATTACTCACTTTGTTTTCTTCGTTGTTGAACTTAATTTATAATTCGATGATTACTTCAATACGAGTTGTATTAAGTCTAAAGTCAGGTCTCAATCAAACAGATCATCAAAAGGACTGTTGGCTTAGGAGTAGAACTGAAAAGAAGTGAACAACTTTTGTATCCATTCATTCGGTTTTATTTTATCGGTACATATGTTCTGTTGATTGAAAACATAAAAAGCTAACGAAATATGCGATTCTCTCTTTTTATTGCATTCAAGTGGTTATCAGATTTAATAGCAATTAAAAGCAATGAATCTTCTGTTTCGGTCAAATGGTTTCAATTTTTATTTCATTTTAAGTATTCAATTAAAATACAGAGCATTAAAATATTTTTCCTAATTTTATATTTATTTAATATTAATTTTAATTAATGAAAATTTTTGCCAAAAATTAGTACTTTTTATCACAAATCGATATTATCGTAGATCTAAACAAAGTCTTAATGTTTTAGAGAAATATTTATTTATTTTCAGATATTATTATTTTGTATAAAATCTATTTAAATAAATGTTAAATTGTGTCAAAATATTAATTATTAATTAAATGCAGAATATATTCAACGATTTTATTGAAAGTTATATTATGTTTAGATTTACTGCATATATAAATTGTTGTCTTTAATTGAACTTCTGATTAACTAATAATTTTGTTATAATTTTACTAATATTCCAAAACATTTGAATTAATTTTTCATATATATTGGGCTTAGATTTAAACAATTATCAAAATATGAATTGTTATTTTAAGAGAAAATAAATTTTAAAGGTATTAAATCAAATAAAAGCGCAGAAAATTAAATACATAAATAAATAATTTTAGCTTTTATTCAAAGGTTTTTTAAGTTTCTTCAAAAATAGAAAACATTAAACAATAAACTGTAAAACAAAATGTGTTTTAAATACAATTTCTATGAATTCTATAATAAGCGCGAAATCAAAGACT
>JAQFZI010001383.1:0-10114 GCA_034695605.1 Eupelops occultus | reverse complement strand
ATTATTATTATTATTATTATTATTATTATTATGTCATTCATTCTTTCATTTCAATTATTTTTGATTTGATTTTTATTTATTTTTAATTTTTATTTTAAACTAAAGCCATGTGTAGGACCCGGTCCTGTGTTTCGTCACACAAGCATTTCCTCACAAGACTCTGGTTTTATGTCACAGGATTATAATTTTATACATTACGCACACCTCCCAAACAGTACTTCTCATAAATATGTCAATCAATTTAAGAATAATGAGGTTTGAATTGGTTTTGAATTAATGATTACAAAAGAGTTTTAATTTCAATCAAATACTGAAAAACTATATTTTGAAAATAGGTTTCGAGTCTGTCTGAGCAAAGTAGTGGCAGTACTTCCAGCACTTCCAGTATTCCACCCTCTAATAGAAGAATTGATGCCACCAATAGATCACAATCACAGAGTAATAATATCTATGAAACCAATAGAAGTCTCTCTAAATCTGTGAATGAATACAATTCTAATACTTCGACTGAAAATTTGGTGACTCTTCTCAATACTCATAATAATCATAACTCTAATAACAATGAAAAGAAAAATAACCACAAATCTGTAGAACGACCAGAACTTCCTTCACGTGACCACATGTCTGACAAACCCTTAATACCGGCCAAACCTAATGCTCTAATTTATAATTCAAATCAATGTCAGCCGACAACCGAGTCATCTCTTTATTATGAATCTCATCCGATTTATGCCAATTCTTCGGAGCTGATGGTAGACGATCCTAATGTGGCCTGTTCTGAAGGCTCTATCACTCCGACAAATCCTGAGCGCTCTAACAGTCCTACTACTGAATTATCCCAAACTAAAAATTCTTTGAGTGCGTCAACTCTTACTATCAATCGTTCGTCTCGACCGCCACCTCCACCACCAGTGCGTCGTACGTCAACTCTTTCCAATCCAAATGCTATAACTTTGGGTACTTTGAAGAGCGCCGGAGTTAATACTTATGAAGAAATACAAAATCTGAGCAAAACTTACTCTACTTATGAAGACATAAACAAATTAACGCTTTCTCTCCAAAACTTGAGTACAACTGAAATACCGAATCAACACATTTATGGCCGCACTTCCGATGCCGTCATTTATTCGAATACTTCTTATATTAACACAAATTCACATAAAAATAGTGAATATCAGAACACAAAAAGTATGTTTGAGAACACATCCAATCGTGAATCACAAGCGACACAACAAATTCATGCCAATGAAGACGATTCATCAGCACTACCACTGCCAGCGCCTCCACCTGAAGCCTTTTCAGACAGTGAGGCTAATAATCATAGCCATCATTATAATAAGATAACTAACGTTCACCGCCAGTTCCTCGAGACTCTTAACTCTAAGTTGGGTCAATTCAAACCCGAGTCACACATTAGTCCACGTCTGGCGAAACGGCGCAGTGTTTCCCTCTCTAACAATAGGGATGAAGATTGGAATTCCGACAGCGCTGTTCCCAATCGGTCTTCAACTCACAGCCATTCCATCCAACAAACACTTATGGCTTTTATGACCGGAACTCATTCGCGTTCATCCTCTTCATCCTCTACTTCGTCTCGTCATCGAAGACAATCTCCCGAATCTGGTCGCAAAAAAGCTGCTTTTACTCTGGCTTCTTGTGATCGGGAAAGCCTTATGTCCACTCTTAGCGTTAGATTAGCCCATAAACAGCCCAATGAGATCGCAAAAGAAGCGGCCGCTCAGGCTATGCAACGAAAACAATCAGTTCCTGAAGTGAATGACGGCCAAAATCAGAACTTAAATCGTTTGCAAACTCAAAATCAACAGTATTTCAGTTCTTCTGCTCTAAACTTAGCAAATGTTTCACAGTCTGCTCCTCATTATCAGTCAATTGGTCATCAAAATCAATCGATGGTACAACAGGTGCCACAAACTCAGCAACAAATTTATGGACCTGTTCTTCATCAACAACAACAACAACGACGCAGTTCTCAGCCATCGATGGGAATCAAAATTATGAACACAACTTCACGACAATCGACACAAGAAACTCAAAATGAAAGACAAAGACCAATGATCCCACACAAATTTAGTGTCCCTCAGAGTAGTCAACCCCATCTACAACAACAACAGGGCCACACATTTACTGATTTTTACGCCAATGCCAGGCATACCATTAATTCTGTTGCCTCCGAAAGTAATAATAATTACAATTCATCGCAACCCAAATACCAAGAAGTTTCAAAATCAGTGAATAGAGGTCCTCCTCAGGAGAACTTTGAGAATGCAGTGGCCGCTCGGGTCAACAGTTGGTTCAATTCGGTTCATTTGCCTCCGGAATTGAAGATGTGTCGCGAATCACTTATGGATCAGATCAGAAGAGGAAAACCATTACGTAAAGTAACAGCTAATGATAGGTCTGCCCCAAAACTGGGCTAAATCTCATTCTTTTGTTAAAAATTTAATTATAAATTTGAGTCAAACTTTTGAAATCTCTTAACACTCGAACATATCTTTTCATATCTTTTGATTTGAAAATGCCTTCAATTTTTAAGTTCTAATATTTATTTAAAAAAAAAACATTTAATTTTAAAATTGAAACTATAATTGATTTAAGGATTCTATTATTGATTCGATTATTTGAATAATAGTTCAAATATATTAATGATTTGTTGATTATTTCGAGTAATAATTTGTCGAATTAAACAAAAGCTTTATTTTTTGATAACTAATCGAAAATAATTCATTGAATTCTTGATTTGATAGTGAATTCAGTGTAATATTAATTACAATTATTAATAACTTTTTTATTCTTTTAATACTTGAATTTTATTGAAATTTTATTAATCCTTTATTTGATTAAAGGCTTAATAAATAAGAATACAAAACATTTAATACATTATTATTAATACTCGAATTTAATTGACAGAGAATTAAGTTTTGAGTAATTATTTTATAGCGTTTTTGTGATCAGTTTTGTGTTATTTATACGAATAACTGTTTTATAGAATTTTGAGACTTTTTAGAAAACAATTCAAATATAATACAAATTAAATACAAATTTAGATTTCATTCCTACTGTTGTTTGACTTAAACTCAAACAAACGACAAAATAATTGCACAAATCATACGTCAGAACAGAATTCAAATTATTATTATTATAGGAAATCATATTTAATATCAATTTAATAATCATTTTTTGGTTCTAATTATGATTTGTTTTTAAAAAATATTTGGAAATCGAAGCGAACTTATAATCGAATCATTTATAAAATGGTAATCATTTTGTTTTCAAGTGGAAGACCTGATCAGTGAGAAAGGAATACCGTGTGAACAGTCCTTTCTAGTCAATTATAAACACAATAATCATTGGATATAATAGTATTGAAGTTGAGACTAATCACACCCTTTGAATACCAAAGCAAATAATGATTTATTAATTTATGTTTAGATTTACTATTTTATTGTAATATTTCACAGAATTACTAAAACTGTAATTTTATTGCTTAACAAATGTATTAATAAAACAAAAATTTATTTATTGCTATTGAAATTCAATTGATTTCCATAATTACTGTCTTTCAGACGGCTGTCCCATCATTTAGTTATACGGAGAATGACTTCATATAAACGTAATCACAATTATCTGATGTAAGTCTGTCTATTGGTCTCATCTCACAGTAATCGTTATCTGATTGATGTCTTGAGACCTTCTCTAAAGGGTTTGATCTCTTATTTGATAGTTTGGAGTCAATTAAAGGAATATTAGTTCGTTTAACGATTTTACTAAACATATCGAAGCCATACATTTGGTTCTCTTCCGTATTATTAATGATATGACTTTGAAATTGTTTTCTTATTTCAATCGGATTTGAGCCTAACATCAGATTTGAAGAGTCATTGTCTGCTTCTTCGAGAGTATTGTCATCTTTAGTGACTATTTCTTCATAAATTGCTTCAATTTCTTCATAAATATCTGATTCGATATAATCAAAGGGGTCGGTGGGGTCGAAGGGCTCGCTATAAATATTTTCAATGTTCTCAAAGTTGAGATCTTCTTTTTTAGAAAAATAATTTGATGAAAGGGAACAGTTAAGTATCGACTCAGGAATTTCTGTGCAACTCCTCAAACGGAATGTATTACAATCGATAGCATTTGATTTAATTGATTTAAATGTTTGGTTATCTCGGTCATCCAGTTTCCCAAATTGTTTATTAATGATTAATGAAGAGCCGTTTGATGATAGATTTTCAAGTTGATGGCGACAATTGACCCTTTTCTCCAAATTTATTTCATTTATTTTTATGATTATTTGGTTCGCGTCCTTACAATAGATTAAAATGTTTTGAATACCAGAAAAACTCGAACTGTTTTTTACAATTTCTAAACAATTTTCGAACGGGTTTTTAAAACTGTGCTGAGAAAGAAGCCATTCCTGTATTACATATCCTGTTTGTGGATGTGTTAGCACTAGGTTTGCATTTGAGAGCTGAATATATCCATAAGCGCCCAAAAGACCGCTTCTGTGAGAGTTTTCATTATCAATAATTGACGCATAAAAGTGGCCCTTAATTGCTATAAACATTTCAAACGTTAACTCTTTTATTATATGTAATCAAACATAAAATTCTCAAATTTTATCTACAAATCACTGGTTTTAAACTTCAATTATAAGCCCTTTAAGCTTACAACCGATTTATCAAACTTTTATCGAGCAATTAAATTATCAAATTCATTAAAGGTCTTACAGTTTTCAAACTCCATGAGGGGGTTGGGGGGCCAGAGACAGTTACGCAAGAATTGCATATAAAGTTGACTTTGAGTCTCAGAATCGGACGATAAGTGAATAATCGCTACATTATTATCACATATAGTGAACGCATAGTTTTGAGTACGAGATCTAAATATTTAAAACAAACCAAACTTAATATAATTTGCATTAATTTTTAGAGATTGAGTGCTGACCGGCTCCGAAATATCACTGTATTCCTCGACCAAAATTGTTTTCGAAATATAATGTTTTCTGATCTTTGATTTCGAAAAATCAAAAGTTCAACAAAATTATCGCCGTTTTGTGTGCACTCGAATTGAATCCATTTTCTGCTCCAAAACTTGTATTGACCGACAAAAGCACCCAAATTAAGGGGTAATTTCACATAAAGATATCCACTCTTGAAATTTATGCCTTCATTGTTGTTATTATTAACTTTTGAACTCATGTTTTGCAATCAAATTAAAGTTATTAATGCGAATAAAAGCAATAAATATTGAGTTATAATAGAAATTATTTTTCGATTTATGATATGATTATAAGTTTCCATTGTTTTAGTTTTTATAATCTAATTATGAAAAATGAATTCTTTGGATCAGATATGCCTCAGAGTGGGACACACTGTTTATAAATAACATTCATTGTTTGCTATAATCTATCAAATTTTCTGATTATTCGCTGATTTAAACAATAAACTATTAAACAAATCATCGAAATAATTATTAATAAATAAAATTATTTTCCATTGAGTTTAATGATCTTTATTTTAATTGTTGTTATTATTATTCAAATTCCTTCAAAACTTTCAAAAACTTTGATAATACAAATAATCTTTCCTTTTAATACTGGCAAATGAATCTTGCTCATTTAATTCTCAATCAAATTCCTTCTAAATTATTGAAAAAGTTAATCAAAATATTTGGTAATTAAGTCTCACAAAAGTTAATTTTTATCGAAGATATGATTTCATAAAATATTGTAAATGATTTCAAAAATCCATTATTTGTTAGAACTCTGAAAATTTGGTTAGACTTTTGTAACCCAAACCCTGTTTTGAGCGATCGCTTGAATATTGACATCCGATAAGGAATTGACTTTAAGTTGTGATAAATTATAGTATTTTGAAAAACAAAAATTCAATCTATATTTCTGTCAACAGTTTTTGGTAATAAAAGAGTTAAACGATTTTAAGTCATATTAAGTGATCCATTTTTGAACCAATTATACGATATTTGTGCTGAATATGCGAACGCAACGGCACCTAAAAGGCCCAGAATCTAATTAATAGTAAAAAAATTAAAGTAATTAAAAAATAAATTTGAATAATTGAGCAAATATTTAATCAATGTATTACTCCGGCGATAATGTAAGCAACTTTAGGTCCCGATCCGTCACAACTGACAAAAATGATAAGAATGGAAGCAATTGTCCAAAGAACGACTGCAATGGTCTCATTCACCAATAACTTTAAATTATAATCGAATTAAATTAAGTTTTACAGTAAATTGAATGCAAATTAGTTATACCGTTAGCGGCATATTTATATATCTGCCCACTTGTTCGTGAAATCGGGTGCAAAAAAGTATGAGAACGACAATTGAAAAGACTAATGAGGCGGAAGCTATGAACACGAAAAAACTGACACTCCTCTTCCAAGAACAGGTCGGGATCTCCACTAATATAAGGCTCAACAAAGCGATTGCCTATCAATCAAACAAACAAACGATTGATATAACAATTGAAACAAATTTTAAATTAAATTAATCTTACAAACTGTGAAATTCTGGCCAAACCATATTTGGTAGTCGCGAAATCAGTGTCAAAAAAGGAGCCCTCCGTTTGATAGCTGGCGGGCTCTGCCATTATTTACTTTTAAATCAATGAGATGCCGTGAAGAATAACTGAATAAAATAGGTTTTATTTAATTTTTTACAAAATTTTATCCATTTTTTCAAAATATTTAATCAAATTATTTGTATATTTTAGTCATTGAACTAAAATTTGTGAAATAATTATAAAACTTTGATTGCATTATACAAATAGTTGTTTCCATTTTTGAAATTTCCTTAATTGGAGTTTCAATTAATGAAGGCTTAAAACACAAACATTGAATGAGATTTGAATTCTTAAAAATTTGTAACAAATCTAAGATTCACACAAAAAATCACTTCTAAAGGAAAGGAATACCTAATCAGAAGTTTACAGAATATATGAACAAAAATTATGAAAATTATATTCAGTTACTCACCTAATGAAAGAATTTGTTGGAAAGACACCGCCCTATCCCTAAGTGTATGTCTAAGTTTTGCACTCCAAAGTATTAAACAAATGTTAGAATCGAAGTCGTAGGCGATGCGGAGGAACAGTATATAAATATCTTGTCCTCAATTATATAGGATCTAAGTTAAGTGTAAATTCTGTGCAATATTTTAAGGGATTCCTAAAAACAATTGTGAACTGCATTCAGTTATTCTAAAAACAAACTTATTCTGACAGATGTCTGAAAAAAAATCTTATGTCGGCTCATAAATGGCTCCAATTCTGTAAATAACTCATTGAAACCTCAATTCTTGAGACAATTTCTTTCATTGAATTATATAAAATTGAAAAAAAAAATTAAGAGATACTAATTTTTGATAGATTCAAAATCTGTGTCGCGTTTGACTCCGAGTTCATAAACAAGAAGAGGAGTCAATCCATTAAAGTCAGGCTTGTTTTGAAAGTTGTCTCCGAGTTCTTTGTAGGGGCTCTCAGTTGGCGTTTGTAAACAAAATGAGTCCATAATTCACAGAATTTCAATCGAAAATAAATTACTAAAAGCTTTAATTGACATTCAATTCATTAGATATTAAAATGATTTTGTGTCAAATGATAGTAATGTTTACTCCAATTTTAAAAATGTTTGAATCATTAGATAAGAGTTAGTCTGGAGTTTAGATCTTCGCAGAGATATTTATCACTTCTCCTTATCATCGATAGTAATGAATAGCAGTTTTGCATTAAATGATGGCATCAAATGTTATAACTTATAGGCTTATAGTGGGCTCTAAAATATACAAATTTGTTTTTGTCTAAATCAGAGTTAGGTTATGATCGGTTGCATTCATGCCTGTGCTGGCGATGAAACTTCATGTAAACGAGTAATAGATTTAGCACTAGTTTTGTGTGAATTTGGTTCATGGGGTATATCAAGTCAGTGTAATTATGCGATTCATAATACTAGTGCTGTCTTTGCGTTTAATGAAGTGAAGCACAGGCATGTGTCCGCTCCGACCTCAACCAAATTAATGTTTTGCACCGAATATTATATTATATACTCTTACAAGTCGCACACGTGGCACCAGTGCTCCGTTGCCTCTCAAGACATGGTTTACTGTGTTTTTAGTCAGTTTAACGCACCGAATATATAAATAGATGTAATATCTCTCTACTGGCTGTGCTCTGAATGTTGAGTCTTTGCACAGGAAATCGTCTGCATTCCATATTCACGCAACTGTTGCTCATCTCTGAAGCACTTATTTTACTCTATTATCTATAAAAGTATAGCAAATCTAAGATTGCAAAACACAAAAGAAGTTAAACCAAACAGTTTTCCCTCAACTCTTACTTCTGACCCAACGCTGAACTTCCCGTTTCTTTCCATTGATGTTATGTAAAGCTTTGTAGAAAACAAACTCAGAATTACTTTAAGAGAATATAAGAATACTTTGTTCTAATAGTTTGCAAAACAAAAACAATTTCTATTTGAAGTCAATTCAGACAAATATTGTTTCGGATATGAGATTATGTTTGGAATAGTCTTCAATCAGTCTTCAGAAGAGTCTTTCAGCAATGAATTTAAAAGTTTAGATGTTATCTGAGAGGGAATAGTCGTTTGCGTAACCCATTCATTGAATGTCTGCTAATTATGTCTTAAAAAGTGAACATTGAATCTAATTATGAGGTTTTAGTTATATTTTGTTGAGAAATGTTGTTTTTAAGCACAGCTTTCTTATATTCTGTGCATTTGTTGCGAGAGGCAATAAAAAGCGAATTGAATGATAAACAGGGAACATTAAAGTGATTTAATGAATTGCAAGCAAAGCAAAAGCAAATGAAGTCTAGTTCAAGGCTAAGACTGTTAAGTCTGTGCACAAGAGTTGGCAATAATTTGTGTGCAATTCGTGTAAATTCTTTGATTCATTTATTGAACATTTTTGACGTCTGAAATGCCAACTCTTGACAACCAAAAGAGAGATTCACTTTTCAGGAGTGAAAGCGAAAGGAGAGAAACCAAAAGTCGAGCCATTCGTGTGCCGGTCGCGTGTGTCTCGTCGCGCGTCCATAACCACAAGAAGCGCACACATGTGTGAAGAGAGCCCTTTTAAGCCATTTACAGCCTTTGAGTGCACAATCAATGTCTTGACTGGAAGTCTATTTAAAAGGCTATTGAGGTTTGGAATGAGATTCGAAACGCTTCGAGTATTTGTTGGGTAAGAAATATAGGAATATAGGAAATGAACGAAACAAATGATTAACAAACAGATCTTCTCCTTTCACTTTTGTCCATCGCTTAGATTCCATCGTCCCTAACGTCTCCCTCACATCCGGTGCCTATCGTTGATCCGACACTACTCACAGGTCATTCTCACTGACCGTAACTATAGAAACAGTATATCTTTGAAGTGTATGGCACTACAAACAGGTGGACATCTCTTTATTCGTCCCTTTAAACGACATATCAGTATCGCTGCGAACGCGTGTCAGAGGAAATAGTGGTTATATATATATCACAGCAAATGGAGATCTGAGTTCTTTTGCACTCATTAATGAGCACATGAAGACACGAAGCATCCGGTGCTCACATTTTGCTCACTTGTGCACATAGAATGACATTTGGAGGTTTAAAATGCAAACTAAAGCAAAATCTTATAAACTTTTTGATGTCCCAAACAGGGGTTCAACACTCGATTTATTCATAGATATGACATATGTCTCCAAACTGAGGGCTATTTCTTCTATTTTTGTCATTTTATTACCTTTTAATTACATCACAAACACAATAAAAAATTCAATCCTTTTGTAGAAAATTTTTATTTTATTAAAATATGTTCACAAAAATTATTAAACATTTAAAGCAAATATAGAGCCGAAGAAGGAATACATTCAAAGATTTAATAAAAACTAATTAGACATCAAATATATATTGAAAACTAATTTTTAAATAAATAAGTAATAAATATTGGACTAGAAATCGATGCAAAACTACAAAATTAGATAATCTTATAAAATTTGACACCAAGTTTAGAATACAATGAGTGTAATAATGAGACCGGTATATAAAGAGACAAATGAACTAGTATT
>JAQFZI010001382.1:0-10115 GCA_034695605.1 Eupelops occultus | reverse complement strand
AACTGTTGCTGCAGAAACAACCCCCGTCCTTGATTCTCAACCCACTCAGCCCACAACCCAAACGGATAACAATTCCTCCACAGGAAACACACAACAAAATACAGGATATCAGAACAGAGGTCGCGGTTACCAAAGAGGAAGAGGCAATCAGGGACGTGGTCGCGGAGGCGGTGGTCGAGGACGTAATCGCGGTCGCGGAAGGAGATAAGACATTTGATCACCAAAACTGCACTGCATTTGTCTCTGATCTGAATTTTAATTTGAGATTTATTTCCCTTTTAGTTATACATTCATTTGAAGCCAATATATGAATAGGTTTTACAAAACATTTGTATTTTTAAAACTTTCCTCGAAAATGACTTTATTTCTTAATTTAAGTAATTATTTATATCGAAACTGAGTTTATTTTCAATTAATTTTATGAATTTATTTTTATTTTCTTAATATTTTTAGACAATTATTTAAATGAAATGCTTTGCAAAACATTAGAATATATTAATTATTAGTGTTTGTGCTGTTAATCCGTGTTCTGTGCCGTCGGCCCTAAATTTTATATAATTTTGCAAATATCGGTGAAAATCAATCGATTATTTCATTGGATTTTCCATTAGATTAATACTTATATAACATAACATTTAATGTCTTTTCTCTTGACCTCTGATTTCGGTTAAGAACTTCTGTAATCATTGAAAATATAAAATGAATTTTATTTCGATTTATTAGAATTGAGTCCTTTTTCTTTGATTGTCGGGAAATCGATTCCATTTCGAGGTAATGGAGAACTAATCAGTGGCGACAATAAGAGTGCTGACAACCAATTTGGTCCCAAACTTTCGACAATATTTGACTTATAATCTCCTAAACTGTATTGAGTTATAGATTTGTTCTTTTCATGAGTGGTCTGATTATTGATTAAAAGCATTCCGTGATAGTAGAGGAGTGCCGTCGCAAACATAAAACCGCAAAAATCGATTATTGATATAAAAGTCCAAATCATTACATTGAATGAGATTTTGCCGAACAACCAGAAGGGGAACGGAAGAAAATGGTTAAGTACTGTAATCCAATTGAATCCACCCAAAGCTTTCCAAATAAAGAACTGATTCAAAAGAGTAGAATACAATCCGCCGATCGATATGTAAATCAATAATCCGTAATAATATCTTCAAATTAATAATAATTTTACTTTAATTTATTGTTTCAATAGATTTGTTCGCAAACTATACCTAAAGTTTTTATAACCGATACAACAGCCACTGAAGACGCAGTGATGGTCTCTCTTCAGAACGCATTTATCACAAATATGACAGTGAAAGGAACGGGGTGGGGAATTGGCCTCACAAGCCGGGCAAAATCGCCAATTTGGCTTAAGGACGGACGGCAATAGAAGACCTGAAGTGGTGTTTTCGGTTGTCATTAAATAGTATAAATTCGTCAAAATATTAAATAATATGAAGAGACCGGCGCTTATATGAAAGTACTGAACCGTCACATCAATGGTATGGATGTGCGGTATCACAACTGAAACAAATATTTTGTTAAATTTCAAAATTATTCAATAAATAGAGTAATACTTTGAACTTCAAAAAGAAAGGTCGAGACGACAGCAACCAATAGGAAACCGGTGGCCACTAAATCCGAAAGATTCTTAATTTTTAATTTTGTCAAAATATCCATTAAATTGACTAAAATTAAAGCCTTTAAAACAATTAAAGGAATGGACGGCTATTCAAATGTCAAACGAAGTTATAATTTATATAAACTATGGAAACATTGGAGAAGAGTTCGTAAAATGTCATCAAATGAATCGATGATTTAAGTTCTTTAATTAACCCAAAGATTGCATGGGCAGTTCAATTTGACATTTGTCTGCTTCAATATTCTCATATAATCATCTCCAGAGCAACAATGGCTTTACGCCCTCCTTAATGAGGAGTCTTCTTTATTTTCACTCCTCCTCTTCAGTTAATATCAATTCATCGGTGATAAACAAGAACTTTGTTATTACTTAAAGTGTCAATTTAAATTGAAAAGATTATCCAAGATATATTTGGTAACCAACTTAAGGTTTATGGGAGAGTGTGGGACATCCCACAGATTCCCACTTATTTGGTTTTTAATTTTTAAAACTCCTGAAATGTTTACAAAAATAAATGAGAAAACATTACGTAATATATGAATAAATGTGTGATTTGTTTCGTAAGGAAAGCGCTTTCATTCAAATCATTGAACTCTGAATTGTGTGCAAAACGTTTGCAAATTATGACAAAATTTATCAACTCTTTTGTTGTCCTCTTAATTGTATTTATTGGTTGTCTTCAATCAAAAGTTAATGAATTGGATGAGAAAACAATTCAATCAGATTTCAAAACCGATGCAATTGTGTCGATATTCCCGGAAAAACCGATTCAATTGGTCCGACCGGACGTCGAACACAAAAAACTGGTTTTAGTCGAAGAAAATGTTAAGGTATACATACTTTCTTTTTGTAACTATCCCTGTCATTGGAAGATATCTAATTCTATTGATTTTATTGAAAGCTATTAAACCGATTGGTTGGACCGGTGGCTACAGTGGCTGTTGTCGGCAAATTTCATTCGGGAAAGTCTTTTCTAATGAATCAATTGATGGGTAAATCCAATGGATTTGGTGTCGGACCTGACGTCAGACCAAAGACAATGGGAATTTGGATGTGGGGAAAGGTATGCATTATATTTGCTATTATTTTCATTAAATTTTTGTTTTGATAAAAAGCCGACGCAATTCACTCTCGATTCTGGTCAAAAAGTATGGATAATATTTTTGGACACCGAAGGCTTCGCTGCGAATAATGTTTCTGAGAATTATGACGCGAAGATATTTGCCGTTTCCACTCTTCTTTCATCGCAATTATTGTATAATTCAGTGAAAATTATAGATCAGTCAGACATCGATTATTTGGAACTATTGGCGCGAAGAACACAATTGTTTGCATTGCGTTCTCAAATGTCACGCAAGAAATGGACCAATGATTTCAACGCAGATTTACTGAGTTTTCCTCCTCTTGTTTGGGTCGTTCAAGATTTTGTTCAAACCACTATCGATGAGTCCCCAAAAGAATGGTTGCATCGGTTAATGGAATCCCACACTCGAGAGAATGATTTATATGAAATCAGTCTAAAAGACATATTTAAGTCAGTCGATTGTCACACACTCTTTCTTCCGGCGGTTAAGAAGCATCTCCTCAATGATCTCTCGACCGCTAAAGACTCAGATTTGACGGAAGAATATATTTTCGAACGACAAGAACTGATCCGAAAACTAAAGAAACAAATCGTTCCAAAAGAGAAAAATAACAAACCTATAACTGGCATCGAATTGGCCACACTTTTGGAAATACTTGTCATCGCTGCAAACGATGGCTCTCTGGCCGATGTTCCCAACCGTTGGGATGCGTTCGTCACTCGATTACAACAAACGGCTGTTGAGGACTGCCTTAAGTTTTATGAGGCAGATATGAATGTCCTAATTGTCGATCAATTCAACAATAATGCAATCAATTTGAACCGATTGGATGAGTGGCACAATCAGTCCCTCTCAAGAACTGTGCAGCTTTTGAGTCAATTATTGCACGGATTAGAGGAACCGCTCTCTAAAGGATTGAATACTTTGAAGAATAGCATTAATATTCAATACGAACGCAATCGAGATATAAATGAGAAGAAAATTAAACTGAAGTGCTCTCAAGTATTACATGAATTAGAGATTAGATCCGAGCAATTGATCAAAAACATTGAACTTCCAGTCCTTACGTCAGAACTCTTGCAAAAGGCTAAAGAAATTCTTAAGAATATGAAAACTGAATATATTAACCAAATAAGTGATTTGGTCGACAATTCTGTTATTGAAGACTATTTGGAAACTTTGACCAAATCTGTGAAAAATCAAGTGTCGAGTCTTCAGTTGGAGAATAACAGAGCTATTGAGTCATTTTTCGATAAGTATATCGAAAGTGCTGTCGAAAAGTTCCAAACTGTCACTCAATCTAATTATAGTCGAGTAAAACCTCGAAAGCCAACGATTCTAAAGCGAATTCTGGAAGAGGGAAACAGTCAGGCACTGGATCTCTTCAATACTGAGTGCCAAAAGTTTACGGTTGAAAGTGTTTATGAATCAAAATTAGCGGTTCTTAAAGTCAAACTCAACGATAAAATCATTGATTTGGAGAAATCCAACGAAAAAATCGCCGAAACATTTATTGAAAAAGAATCAAATCGTTTGATTAGTGAATTTAAAGAGAGAACCGGCACTCAATTCATACCATTGCCAGTGAATAACACAGATTTAGACTCTCGTCTTAAACTCGAATATTCAAAGTCTTTAAGAGATTATTCCGATTTGTTGTCAGACTTTGAAGTCTATAAATGTTATGAAAAACTCTTTAAGAACTTCAGACTTCTTTTAGACGAAGTGTGCGAACAGAGAAGGGCTGAAAATGTTAAGGCATTTACAAAAGAAGTGGAACTTCCGCTCAAAACATCGAAAAAAATAATAATTTTATCGAACGATAAATACTCAACTGTTTTCAGTTTCAAACGTTTTGTAAGCTTTTAATTAATTTTTATTTTATTAGTTTTGAAGTTAAATATGTTTTTTGTTTCATTTGAACGACAGATGCATTCGGTTTGTTTACTCCATTTAGACGAAGGAAAACCTAAATATTGGTCAGAAAAACTTAAATCAGAAATTATTGATCAATTTATTAATGACGACAAAGAATTGCTTCGTTTGATTGATAATAAATCTGGTCTTTGGTCATCAATAGTGGGATTTTTTCAATGGATTTTATGGATTTTAAATTTAGGTTAGTTTTAAATTTAAATTCATTTTTATTCAAATTGTTTTTTAATGTTTTAATTGTAAAAATTCTACTCTAAGTCATCGATAAATTAATAAACATTCGGTTTATTAAAATTTGTACAAAAATTGTTACACTCTTTAAAATAGTAATAATTTTAATGATTAAAAGTAAATAAAATTAGAAATTGTTTAGTTTTGATTCAAATGTAATCTAAAATTAGTTAAAATTGGAATGACTTCGAGAACTAATTCGAATGTATTGTCGAATACTTAAAACTTTGATAGCCTTAACCTAAGAGTAAATATTAGATAAATATCTGTAAATATAGCTCTTAAATGGTGTAAAACATTAGACAAATAGATTTCGATGAAAAAGGATTCTCTTAAATGCAATTTAAACGAATGCCACCAAAAATATAATTATTATTAATAGAATTAAAACTCCGATCGCCATATATTGGCGACGATCTGTTCAAACAAATTAATATATTAGTCAAAGATGTTTGTTGTGTTTGGACTTACCATTGGAAAGGTGTAGAACTCTGGCCACTTTCTTCAAAGTGGTGTCTAATCTGGAATCAGTTATTTCTATTTCGTTTCCCAACTCATCCAACATTCTATAGATTAATATAATATATAATTGAGTCAAATATTTAATTAAATATAAAGTTTTGAAGACATACACCGCGTGTTCGTCTACTTCTGTCCCGATTTGATGACTAATTGATTTTAGATTTCCGACACTATTTCTAAGTTTGTCGAGAGTGTCGTCCTGTGATTGAAGAATCTTTTGCTGGTGTTGTCTCAGTTGATGACTTTCATCAACAGTTATGCCAACATCAGAGCCATTGATTCGATTGGGACTCATATCATATGAGTTCTCCAAACGGGTATATTTGGCAGATGTTCCTGTAATTGATGATGTGCTCTGACGGAAAGACATCTTTTTGTCTTTGTTTTTGCTGTCGAAGAGTTTTTCTCTCATAAACTTCACCTCTTCTTTCGTTTGTTGAATGAATTTTCTTCTGATATTAATCTCTGTTTCGTCTAATTTAAACTTTTTTGGATTATTTTCAACGATTCCAATGGTTTCCTCCAAGTCTTCTAAATCCCATTCAATACTTCTTAAACCGTTTCTTAGTTCAGTTGTAGTCCACTCTAATTCCTCTTTAGTACCAGCGTTGGGGTCTTCCTCGAAGTCAGTCCAACGTTCAAAATAATTGCGACATTTGGTTAATGCGTTCAATACTTCGCTATTATTTTATTTATATATTAAAGTCAGTAAAAAAGTCAATAATTAGTCTTTTATTCAAATCAATACATACTCTCTAACAACAAAGAACGGGTCTTCGAGTGACATAACGAGAGATAATCTTCAATAACATATAAAATACAATAAATTTATTCAATTAATATGTTATCAAAACTATATTAACGGAAATATTGTGAAAAATGTCATTTGAAGTCTACTACCAGTGAAAGTCTGGTAATTAATTGAAAACTTGTAATTAAAAACCTTATCTATTATTGAGAACTATAACAGAAATAATATAATAAATGACTAAAACTAAACATTGAAATAAAATACTTAATATAAAAATATTGAAGTATTTAGTAATCAAAATATTTATAACATTAGTTTCACTGAAGAATGTCTGCTAAAGATTTGCACAAAAAAAGGTTTAATAAATACTTTGAACGCAAACTCCAAAAATGAAGATAAGAACCACTGGTTTTCCTATTGAATGCCAAAAAAGTTTAAACAACTTTTGGTTTGAGTTTTCAATAGGAAAGCCTTCAATATATCGAGTGATGCAAAACTATGGCTTCAAGTCTTTATAAACAGAGGTGTGTTTCAAATCTGATTACACTTTTTGAGCTCTAATTTTAATTTTAACCAATTTTTAAAACTCTTATATTTACTTCAATTAATGACTTAATTTCGGCGAAAATATATTTGATTTGCTTTTGATAGCAATCGACAGTTGAAGTGCTGTTGATTTGTTTCTATAGAGACTGACGACTGGCTTATCACCAGAATTATGGGTTTGTTTATTTTGGTTTTAATTAATTTAAACCATTATTAGTTTAACGAGTTTTTTGTCAAAATTAGTCCGAATTTATTCCTCAAATATTCAGATATATTTTCACAGAAATTAAATCTTTGTTTAAATATTTAATTCTGTTATCAATATTGAGATCTTGTGATAAACTTATGAACTGATTGGCAAATCATTTGGCTTTCGATCAAAACACTTATTTGTAATCACTTTGTTGTCAATCACTTATAAATCATTTATAAAATATTTGAATTTTGAATAATTTTTTAATAGACTCTTGAAATTTAACGAATTGCTAAATAATAATGACATCAAAGATAATAATCAAATCATAGACGCAATTGGTTTGCGAAGGCTATGCTTCGAAGTCGGCTGTCCTGACGACCAAAAACACATCCGATCATTGGTTTGGAAAGTAAGCACTTAAGAAATGATAACAAATAATATTTGATAATATATTTGTCAAATCACTGATCGATTCCATAAAATATTATAAAACTCGTGGCAATCATTAAAAGTCTATTAATAGTATTCTTTGTCAACAATTTTCAGATCCTTTTGGGATATTTACCATCAGATCGGAGTCAATGGAGAATTCATTTGGAAGAGAAACGCAAACTCTATCAACAATTTGTCTCCGAATTGATAATAGGAGACGAGAAAAGCGCTCAATCACCCGATGATCATGTACATTTCTATTTTTATTGTGTTGTAATAATTAATTAAATAATTTTATTGGTAGCCCCTAAACACAGCACCAAACAGTCATTGGAAGAGTGTTTTTCATGACAATGAGGTGTTGTCTCAGATATACAAAGATGTTCGACGTCTTTATCCCGATATTTCATTTTTTCAACAAAGAATTGCAAAGACATTCAGCACAGAATCCACGTCTTGTGATGTAATCGGTATTAAATCTCATTTATTCTAAACAATGATTTGACAAATATTTGTCTTTTTCTGAACTAATTTATTGTGTTTTGAAGGACGGACTGCCAGTAAAGCCTATAGTATTGATGTTATCCGTAATCGATTCGGTGCCACAGAAATCAGAGACAATCATAAAAAGTCCAATAAATTCGATGACATCGATGATGACTATGAAACCCCAAAAAATCCAAACGGACAGGAGTTTCATTGGTATTTTCATTAATACAATAATTTGTTTATTAGTTAATCGATTCTCATATTTAAGATTAAGTTTTATGATTTGATTTCTAAAAACAGGCAAATCGTTGCAAGAGTTTTGTTTATTTATGCCAAACTGAATCCTGGACAGGGATATGTGCAGGGCATGAATGAGATCATTGGTCCAATTTATTATGTATTTGCAAACGACAATCAGGACGGATGGAGTGGTATGTCTAGCATTTTATCAGATTATTCTCATTTAAATTAATGGCTTTACGTTTAGATCATTCAGAAGCCGACACATTTTGGTGCTTCACATCACTCATGAGTGAAATCAGAGATATATACAACAGTCACGCAGATTCTGATCACTCGACCGGTCAGTCATTTAATTTAATCTAAATTTATCTGAAAATAATATTTTCTCTGAAAAATGAAAGGGAGGGTGGAGTGGGGTTGGGTTAAGGTTTGAATTCAAAAGTTTAAACAATTACTAAAAAGTTTAAATCAATCTAAAATTATTATCAGACCTTCCCATAAGTTATAGGTAGTGCTTAAATGCAACCCTAAATCAAATAAATGATTGATAGCTTACTATGTTTTCTAATCAAATGAATTCTAAGGAATTATTCTTAATCTTAATAATAGTTAATGTTTTTGAGAGCATTGAAACTTTGAACAAAAATTTGAAAAATTGTTTGTTTGGTTATTTGAAATTCAAAAACTTAGTGAATAAAACATTTGATAACCCTTTCATTGGACTTAATTTAAAGCTATCCATTACTGGTTTGTCATTCAGTGTTTAAAATTCAAGTCTTGAGTTCACTGATTTCATAAATATTGATATCTGAAAGCCATTAAAAAAGTGATAATATTTTGCGAATAAAAATTTCTCGAATTTCATGACATCTTTGCGTTTCATTAACTTTTGTTTTTAATCAGAGCTAAAAATAATCGAATTGTAATTAATTTTGTGTTATTTATCGTTTTGGTAAATGTGTTTTCAATTGAAGGCTCATTCGAAAGGTCTTAGATTTAGTCAAATAATTAATTGTCTTTGAATTCATTGTCAGAGCCTATCGTTTCTATTGTTTCCCATTTCTATGAAACTAAATATTTTAATGAGTTTTCAAAATTAATTAAAGAAAACTCATATAAATTATGGGATCCAATGATTTGTTGAAAGAAAACTTGATTTTAATTCTCATCGACTGAATATTTATTGAAATCTTAGTTTTCATTCAATAAATCTTATCTTTTATTGTCGTTTAGTATTTTTTAATATTTTTCTAATATTTTAGTTAAAAATTAAATTTAAATAAATTTTAAATTCAAATATATTGAGGAATAAATGATTTGATGGCTATTTTGTAGGAATCGTCAGTTTAATGACACGTCTGACAACTCTTTTATCGAAAGAAGACAATGATTTGTGCCATAGAATCACTTTAGTTCAGGCAATAAAACCCCATTATTATGCATTCCGTTGGATAACCCTTCTGTTATCTCAAGAGTTTCCACTACCAGGTAATCCTAATATTCATTCAATCAAAGTTTATATAAAAACATTTATACCCTTTATGTCAGATGTTTTACGTCTTTGGGATTTCCTGTTTGCCGACGAAAAGCGATTCAATTTTCTTCTGCAGACCTGTTGTGCAATGATTTGGTGAGTATTTACTAAAAACAACTTTAATGAACTCAAAATCACAACTTATTGTTATAACTGTTGTGTTTACTTTTAATCGCAGTCTTCTTCGGGAAGACCTAATGAATGGTGACTTCGCCACAAATATGAAGTTATTACAGAACTTTCCCGAAAGGATAGATCTCAACCAAATCATTAATAGAGCCAAACAAATACATATCACATGAAACATGAATCAGACATTTGTTTCATTGAAATTATAGTTTCTATAGATATTTATTGGTCTATAGATCGACAACAGATCATAATATTTAACTTATTTATTGTTTTAATTGAATTATTGTTTTTATAAAATAACCTAAAAGTACAACAGAATTGAATTCAATAATAATTTTTTAATCAATAAATTAATTGTTTTTACTCAAAGTTTGTCTTAA
>JAQFZI010001381.1:0-10120 GCA_034695605.1 Eupelops occultus | reverse complement strand
TCTCTCTCTCTCTCTCTCTCTCTCTCTCTCTCTCACTCATTAACATCAAATATTTGTTTCAAACTATTTTTAAACCATTATTTTCAAAATTGTTTCAACAAAAGGATGTTTGAAATTATTGATAAATAAGTTTTTGAGTTTAGAGAAAAATATTTTGTTATCACATGTTTGCAGTCCGTTATTATTCCGACGAATAATCACTTTATATTAAATTATTACAAATTTATTTATATTTTCGCAAATATTTTGCGGCAAAAGTTTAGCCCTTTTTATTGTTTTCACAAATATTTGTAGTTTTTCTAGATCAAACCCAGAATTTCCAAAATTCTCCTGGTTTTCATGTGAGGTTTAGGCAAAGATAAGCAAGCTCGACCGCTCCAGGGGGCCAGCTATAGGAATTTCTTCTCTTTTTTTGGAGGGGGCCTACTTAAACCAAAAATTTAGGAGGTATTTTTAGCTATACCCCCTTCTGCATCTCTGGACCTAAACTGGGCCTAAAACGTGGCTCAATTGCTCTAAATTAGTGGTAATTTAGGTTATCATATGTTTAGTTATGACATGAGTTTAGTAACAATTAAGTAAAATCGGAAAAATTTGTGAAAAATGAGGTCAGATTGACGTTAAACATTACAACTTTTTTTAGGAATTCCTCCCATTTCATTACTTTTGGATATTTTATTAATCAACGAAAATATAACCAGAAGAGAGTAAAACATCACATTATAACAGTGATAACCAAGAAAAGGGAAATCAAGTCAAAACCCCGGGACAGACAAATCTCAAGAAATCCCTCCTGAGAACGATAGAAATCAAGTATCCACATGCTGGATCCTTTGGAGCCTCAGACCTTGGCCATCACTGTATTATATTTGATCCGAAATAATCATTAAAAATAGAGACCATATTGAATATTAAACCATTTAATTGTGAGACAAACCTATTGTTAAAGTTTGGAAATCTTTAATTTATATGTGAATTAATAAAAATGATGAAGACAACAGAATTTTATCTATGGATATCTGTGGCCTACAATGATAAGTATTACCTGGGGAATTCGGAAGAGTCTCAAAAGATTTGCCACTTGTATGGAAGTAGCACTGGAGGCGGCACCCAAAACACCAGATATCTTTTTCTGCCTAATCATTGGATTTGTTCCATCTGGACATCTGTATCCATCTTCTATGCTATTAATTGAACCTGTTAAAAAATAGCAAAAATTAGCAACAGTTCCAATACAGTTATAATATTAAATATTAGTCAATGATTTTGGAAAAATAGGTCTATTGACAGATATTAGGTCTGTGAAGGTTTTCCATATTGGGTAATAACTTCAAATTTTTTAGTACAGTTTTCATTTTTTCTTTGCAAGAACTTTTACGCTTCGAAAGGAATCAGTAGCTTCTGCCTCAACGCATATTTCAAAATTGATTTTAAAAATTTGTTATAACATTAATAACAGAGAAACGCACAAAAAGTTCAAAAATACACAAATACTCAATATTAAAAATTAATAGAATGAGCATGTTCAAAATTAGTTATATATATATAAATAATCAGTGATGACCAGGGTCCGAGGTTCCAGGGGAATTCATCAGGGAGATATCCACTGAATTACCTATTTTTCGTAGTCGATCTTGGTCACTGTGATATCTATATGTTAGAGTGGGCGTTTGATTGGGAATAGCCATTTCAATTTATTTTATTGTAGTCTTTAACAGAAAATGTTTTGACAGAAGATGTTTCAAAAACTTTGAATAACTTATTCGATGAATAAAAATTGTTTATTTCAAAGAATAAAATGCAAACTCCTGTTGAAAGTAGAAAATAGATTCAAGTCTTGACTATATCTATACTTTGACATCTGATATGAACCAGTTTATTGATTTTCTAAGCAATATATTCAGATATATTATGTTCACTATTATTAAACATATCGGTAAGGTTGTACTTGATTATTTTTATTATTATTTTATTGAATCATTTGATCTTTTCTCACAATTAACTGTAAAATGCAATTCTACGGCGAATGACATAAAATACAAGAATTTGAATTTCTGAATGAATAACACATCCAATATATCCCTGAATTGAGTGTACCATCAATCAAATTGAGAATATATTACGTGATTTCGTGGCAAATGTCAGAAACTATTCATTGAGTCGGCAATACTCGAACGGACATTATTTTAATTCGAGTCCCAAAATGAACTATATTGTTATCGAGCATAAATAGATTTGATAGATTGCAGGATCAAACATATTCTATCAAAATAGAATATGTTTACCCATTGTTCGTGTAATCTAATAATAAACACTGATTTCATTTTAAGTAATTATTATTAAAATTCATTTTTCAAAATTTATTTTTATATAAATTCCTTCAGAATATTCTGTAGTATAAAAACGAAATGAATTTTTGTCTGAATATAATAAAATGATTTTAATTTGTTTTGGAAAACTTGTGCTAATGTTTTGTTTGTTTGAATATCTGAGGGATATATAAAACGGTGTCTCAGATACTAATCAAAGATTTATAACTGATTTGAATAACGCAAAGAAGACATTACTCTTACAAAAAACGAAGTTTTGTTTGGAAAGAAAGATATAATTTTGTTAGAATTCTTTGCTTTCTATTCATAAAAAGTGTATATTTATGATGCAAAGCAGCACTTGAGATAACCAAGCTGGGGGTTAGACTGGTATAACCCCTTGAAACTCATATATACTTTGTTTTTGACTTTGTTTTTGAAAAAGTCTAAAATTAAGGTATGACACAGGTAAAATGAGTTTGTTAAACAGAGCTTGTAAAATAGCCTAATATCATCTAAAATCTAAGACCATGGCTAAATCTGGTCAATGCTTTTTATATCTATTGTCTTTTGAAAAAATATCCATCAAAACTGTAAAATATTTGGTAACTGAAGAAAATAAATTGTATTTTATTGAAATATATCGGCAAAATTATTTATCACCATGGTCACATGTCAACAGAATGATATAAATTGTCAAATTTTAGTGTCAATCGTTCGAAATTTAAAAAGAATTCAAAACTTGTAACAAAGAATAAAAATATCTACAAGCTGATTACAAAACTTTTCCATGATAAATCTAATCTAGTCTCAAAAATAATACTGTTATTAAGAATTAAAAATATTTTCAAAACAAATGAGACGGAATTAAGACTTTTGATATGCTTAAAGAGATTATAAGCTGGGTATTTAGCTTATTTATATCAATTTTATCAATTAATGACTAAACTTTGTTTTTATCCAAAGTTTCTTATAATTGAATGAAAGCTCAAATGTTTACAATTAATTTGACAAAACATTTGTCGAATTGATTGTTGATATCAGAAGAGACCGTTTCTGAAATGTCAGTCATGTCTCCAAAAGTAACACATCATAAACATTACACAGGTTCATTTTCTCAGATAAAAATCACCATTATCTGTTTTAATTATATCCAGTAAAACATTTTTCATGTTCAATTATTTACAAGTAATTTAGTTTTTTTTTTGATACAATTTTTTAAAAATTAAATTGAAATTAATTAATTGAAATAATATGTAATCTGTAGAGAAACACAACTTATTTGAGATCTATTTCCACAATAACTGCCAAAATAGATAAATAGGTCCTCGAAGTCGGATACGATTTGTTATCAAACCGTTCGCCACATTTACCAATAAAATAGATTTCCAATAAAAGACAGTTTTGTTTAACAAAGCGTTAAAAATGCAGAATTCAATGAATAGAAATGATAGCAAATGTTTATGAAAAAGAGGCGCTTATTTGGTCTCAAAGTTAATACATTGGAGTCTAATAGCGAAGACTGAATGAGAATTTATGCAAATATACGACTAAAAGTTTAATCTATTTTTTTCAACCAAAATTTTATACCCAATACTTGGGGTTATCTCCTAAACCGCTTAAAGAACTGGCAGTTTTCATACATCATTTCAATCATTGGCTACGAGAATGGATTTGAGTCTTTCGAACGCTTAGAATAAGAAAATATGGCAAAGAAATGATACTTTAAGAACAGTTAGTCCGTGAAACCCAACTATTCTTAAATTTATATCCAAATCTAGAAGTGTTTTCTAAAATCTAATACTGTTTTTGACAGAAAAGGATTTTCGCTGAAAAGTTCCCATAAAAAACATCATTTAATTTATGCAAAATAAATATAAATCCAGTTTTTCTTTAAGAATAACTTTTTTAATAATAATAATAATATTTTTGTATAAAAATGAATTTCTTTTTGATTCTTTCGTTCACTTAAATCAATATTGATTCAAAACTATTGATCTTTCATCTTGTAAACGGAATACAAGAGTACATGGTTCAAATATGTGTTTTTTCTAAGAGTATTTTGCAAATTATGCACAGACCTCATAAATATAAAATCACGGAACTGTAAAAATGAAAAGAAGTATTCAGGGTATTCTCAGCTTCTACTATTATCAATGTTCTTTATTCTGATTATGGGATTCTCTTAAAATTTTCTAAGCATTTTTTAGGACTCGCTCTTTACGACTCTGTCTAAGCCATAAACCGATTGGTTTGTGATATGTTTTAAGTAATTAATGAAAATTTCATTGAATAAAAAGATTACGACTAAAAAAATAAATAAATATTCAAAGAGATAATAAGCATTAATCAAACTAATAGTTTCAGACTAATTAAGCTAATAGTTTGAAGAGCGGACTCTTTTTCCAGCGCTTAAAGTATTTGTCAGTTTTTTGTCGGATAATTTTTTCCGTTTATTTTCGTTAACAGAATTTAAGAGTAAAATTGTTATCTTTTCCTCTTTTTAGCGACTCATTAACGCCAGTATTTAGTTCTGGATATAAACTAAAGAATATGCAAATTATATACGAGTGCTGTTGAGCTCCGGTATTCCTAAACCATATTTATAAAATGCAAATAAAACGACGCCCAAAAACATTTATCAATACAAATATTTTATGACACAATTGTGAACACATTAACACAATTAAAATATGCCTCTCCTGTGACTCCCTTTTTGTAATTGTTTACTCCAATTGATTTTTAGAACAGATTTCTCAAACATAATTTGAGTGACAAACACCTGTTTATTCAAAATTTAACTACTTTATTAATTATTGGATGTGAATGAGGTAACTTTAGATAGTTACATTTTCTTCCATTTTTTCAAAACTTAATTAATAATTATGAGAAAAACTTTGGCAATAATTAATCAAACGATAAAACGAGACATTATTTTTTGCATATTCTCCAGTTTATGAATACTCAACGAAATAACGGAACAAATATAACAAAATATAATCTTCTAATAGTATAGCAGTGGCTAAATGTATATTGGTAAATATGGAGATTATTTTCAGTTAAGTGGAAGTTCCAAATGTAGTCCGTCGAATGCTCTTGGGTTACGTCATGCAGATAAATTTCTTACCGGGTTATTAAGCTTGATTTTGATTACAATATGTAAATGGTAAATCTTTAGTTTTGGTTTGTATATTTGAAAGGTCACATTATAATCAAAATCAAAGTCTAATGTCCGGTACGACACTTACTTGCATAACTTAACCAGAGGTGTTTATATAGATGTATTTTGTGGTCATATATACATTTTTGTTATATTTGACTAAAACTTTTCAAATAAAAATGAGAACAAATAGCAAATTAGGCATCCATTGAATCCCAAATACAAATCTAAGTGAAAATTGTTTTCAAACAACACATCTGCCACTCACTTGTCTAGAATCAAAAATCATCTTGCTTTCTGTTGAACATAGTTTGAAGAATTCTAATAAATTATTAATAAGTTATTAATTATATTAAACTTTATTTTGTTTATAATACAATTTGAGCCCATATTCTGGTTATTTCACCAGGAATCGATTGTTTTGATCCTTTTTTCATGACTGTTTCACTCTATAGGGGTTCCATCACTCCTGGGTTCTAGTGGGTCAGACTTCCACTTTTTCTATTCTTTTATTAATAAGTTAGATCATTTATTCGTGTGAAATGAAAAATTTGTCATAATCTATGTTTCCATGCTCATATTTGTTTTATATTTTCTTCTTACATGTTCATAGAAAATGTTACATGCTTACATTTACATTAATAAATAATTCACAAATATAAGAAATAAATATATTTATATACAGAATATATATTAATATATATAAGGATTATTTATTTAAATGAATTTATGTTGTGTTTTCTTGAACAGCCATCATATATTCAGACAAATTTGCCCAAGTATACATATAAATTGAGGGCTAAACAAGTAAGGAGAAAAACAAATTATCTTCTATTCATTTACATTTTAGAAACACCCATGATGAATGTTGGATAAAATTTAACATTAATTCTATTGACATAGATTAGATATTCTGAGACTTTCCTATAAGAAGGCATATCCTTATTTTACACATTTTTCTCTACTATGACTCGAATGAACTTTAGATATATTTGGTGATTGAAATCTGATTGATGAAAATACTAAGAGGATAGAATTTACTGTGAGGTTGCCCTGAGCTAAGCTAAAGTCATTTTTTAGGTATAATCTTTTTTGAAGTTTTCTTCGATGATAATATGCTCGAGAACAACACATTTTTGAATAAAATCAAAAGAAAAATCTGAATATTTTCCACAATTTATTAGAAAGTGAGGCAAAAGACCGAAATTCCTAACGAATACGATCTCTTTTGACGTAAATATCCAGTAAATCATTGCCTGAAAATATTGAGATTCAATACTAGCATTGACTGCACCACAAATTTGAATCCCTTCCAGTCTTTTGGAAAGTTGGGCGAAAATGTGTGAATTTACTATCATTTTGGTAGAAACTAGTTTTACATATATTGTTGATTGAATATATAATTTAATAAAATTCAATAAACTCTATGTTTTAGGATCTAATTTGAATCCAAAGTAATTTCAAAGGGTTTCTCTCAATTCACCAGAGTTTAAGTGAAAACATTTCAATTAATGCGGGGCAACCCTCAATAACACCAATATAGTTTGTTATTATAAAATAGGTATTTACTAGTAGATAGTAGTTGAATTTGAATTTTTGAACTGTAACTTGTAAATTTAATTTTTGAACAAATTTGAATGAAATCATTTTTCATTCAAATACCATATTTTTATATTGAAAGTGAAATAATTTAAAATTTAAAGCAATACTGAGAAAAGTGCATGGCAAACTAAACACTTCTTACGCTGTAAGCAACTCCTACGATAAATACTGAAAAGTAATCTTTCAAATTCAAAATCGAATTTTACTGAGAATTTGGTATTCAGTCCTCATTTTATATTTAATTTTCTGTTTTTAAAAATGATTAATAACTTTAGTTTGAATTGAATTTTCTTTCATTTAATAAAAATAATACCAAAAGGAGACCAAAAGCTTACTTAACTGCAAAGTCAAGTGTTTTACTGAAAAGCCTAATATATTTTGATGTAAAATAATAAATATACCCCAAAACACAACTGACTCTCAATTTGATGATTAAATCGACATATCTAAGAGTCATAAGCGTATTGACATTTATTCTTATGGCTATATCTGTGCCCATTATCCTCGAACAGTAGTTGTGGTCACACCTCAAAGCAAAAATGACCGAATCTGACAGCACCGGAAAAACACGAAACATACGTATGACTCGGTCTGTCAATTAGTATTGTTGTCACACTTTAATGATCTCTCAATAAAATATAGTATGAAATCCAAAACCTTTTTTCAAATTATGTAAGTTTTTGAAAAAGAAAAATGTGTTGAAAAAAATCACTAATTAGTTGAGAAGTGTTTACTTAAGGCTTAACTTTTGGACAAAAGAAATGAGACTTATTGTTGTTGAGTGCCTTTTAAACTAATTGCAAAATAAGATAGAGTAGAGTCAGACGTGATGTGCGAGCTTTGGCTTACCTTTAATGAAATCGACGGACTGTTCCAATCCATACGTATCCTTATCGCAATCATCCAAGACATAAGCGCCTATAGTAATGTCCGGCAAAAACTCTTCGCGCGAATTAATCCAATCAATGGTGAATAGCATACATTCTAGTGCTTGGATACCGCCCTGAGGCATAATAGGACCACATATTTGTCTGTCTTCTCTCTCATGAATCATCATTAGTCCTCCTAATGTAATAGAGCCGTCCACTTCGGCTACTCGTTTGACCGGCCAACTGATGTTAAGGCCATTCCCGTTTTTCACATATCGAGGCCGACGGAAGAGCAGAGCGTTGGCTAAAATTGAATCTAATTTTGAGTCATTACTACTAAATGGCGTCCATTTTTCCTTAAGAACGAAACGATCACTAAAATAGATTTGGTTTTCACTGTTGGCACTATTTTTGTCGATTAGGTTCGCATTCTTGAGCACTGGTAATGCAAAGTCTGTCTGACCGCTCACGTAATGCATTGAATTGAATAAAAGTGAAAAAAATGTTGACAACAATAATATGAGTCTATTATTCGCTCGAATGGCCATAAACTTCACTAAAACTTTATTCGTCTTATCTGACAACAAACTAAATAGAGTCAAATTGTTTTTGTTTTTCAACAACTGATTAATTTTCACAACGAATAACATTTTATTCTTTGAATTCACACAAATTTATTAAATTTTTGCACAAAAACTCACTTTTCTGCGAAACAAATCTTTTGGTAAATAAATTTAAAGCACAATATCTGAAAGCACTAAAAGTTTAATTAAATTGTTTTAACAAAACATCTCATTATTATATTTATGAAAAACTTAACCATTTATTAAAAATAACGTTTCGGAAGTATTTGACCGAAAAATTTCATTATCTTTAAAGTAATAATTATTTGTATTTTAACTTAATTTTCTGTTTTATATCTGAAGGAAATGTTATATAAATGAAGTTAAGAGATAACGAAACGCCAGACATTGCAATGCATTTGATTCAACATAACTGTTGGCTAACTCTTAGACTGCATTTGAAAGTATTGAGAGTTGAACCGACTTACCATTCGGTGCGCATTCGCATCAAATCTAGTCTTATGATAGCATACAGTTCTCATCTCTTTTGCTTTGATCGACAAAACGCATGACTCTATAACTGATCCCAAATTTTGGCGAAAAAGGTAGAAACCAATTGTTACCAAATCATTCTTCTATTCAATTCTTGTAACCTTATGTTTATTAAAAGAGCATTTGAAAGAAGCTATCGGTTGGATGTGTCCACCAAAACAATGTGACCACAAAAGACGTCAAATTCACGTTTGAGAAACTTCTTATTCAAGGTTTACACTTTTGCACTCTTGATGCACCAGCGATGTCCAGATGTGCCAGATATATCTAATAACTTCCAATATTTCACTTTGAAGGCTCTTTTAAATATGCTAGATAAATAATTTGATACTTTACATTTAGTAAATTTTTTTAAAAAAAATACAATTATTATAACTTGAGATAATCAAGAGCACAATTCCAAATTTCTTAACAAAACCAAAAATCTATTTGTATATCTCTGAGAAGAGCTGTCACCTTATTGTTCTTTGACGGCACAGTCTCCACATAAGGTTTCATTATTATTCATTTATTATGTTTTTTGTCAGATTTCCCGATTGAAGACCAGTCCAACAAACGCTTCAATGATTTTGCTTGCTATTTGCTAAATAGAATATATGCCCATGGGCAATCACTCAATATTCTCAAATTTATCCTTTTAGAAAATGAATAAAATAAGAAAAGAATTATAACTTTAAAATATCTCATTTTTCATAGAATTAATCACTAAATTGAATTTCTTTTTAAATTTAATGCAAGCAAATTGAATTTATCTTGATATATCGAATATATATACAACGATAAAACCATTTTTATCAATGAAATCGCATTGGAAACTATTTTTAAGATATTTAACACACACAAATACCCTATTTAATTACATTTTGATTGGTAATTTTAAAAGAATTTTTGTTTATTATTTTAAATTAATTTCAATTAAAAAGAAAATTTAATTATAGTTTTTTTAATCACTATTTTTAGTAATAACAAAGAATTTAAAGATCAGATGAATATTTGAATCACTCGAGCGCTGAATAACAATAATAGTGTCCTTTGATTAAAATGATTACAATTAAAATCAGGCAT
>JAQFZI010001380.1:0-10124 GCA_034695605.1 Eupelops occultus | reverse complement strand
TCTCTCTCTCTCTCTCTCTCTCTCTCTCTCTCTCTCTCTCTCTAATGAAAAACATTAAATATAGAATAGAAAAGTATATTATTATGTCCAGCACATTCTATCGGAGTTGAGAGTAGATTGTCACCAATAGATTTGTTGAGAATTTGTTGAGAACGACAACATATGCTTTGTCCGAAACTTATCATAATATTAGGTATGAAATATTTGTTAATTTATACTAGCAAAAATTTGTGACATAAACGTCAATCAAAAGTTAAAAGTTAGCGAACATTTTATATGTAATGTAAGCTCTGGTATGAGGGAACTGACGGAACTGATTGACGACTCTTTTCAAATTAATTTTCACAAAATATCTCTCAAAATATGATTTATTAATGATTTGATCAATAAATTTAATGTTAATATAAATTATAAGTTTAATCATTAAATGAACAAAACAATCATTAAATTGAATGATATTAAAAATATAAGGCTCTAGTAAGTTTCGGGGATAGGTATCACCACCTTATTTTCGCTCTAAACACATTTGAAATTCACTAAATTGCATCTTAAATGCGTTTTATGAACATAATTGACAATTTAATATAGTTTAACTTGCTTAAATATTTTAATGGTGGCAAAACTTAGCTCTCGGCTCACTCCCTAGGGATAGATTTAATCAAATTTTGGTTCTAGAGAATTTTATCCTAAATTTGTTTTCAAGTTATTTATAAAATTCAATACATTTAACAAATTTAAAGAATTTTTTTTCATTTCTGGGTATAACCTGAACCAATTTTTTTTTAAAAATTTCAAAATTCTTATGCAAAGAACTAAAGTGATGTCTAAAGAATGGATGTCCGCGTGATTTGATTCCATTATCCATTAAAACGATTGAAAGCAAAACAAAATAACAATTCCGACAGAAAAAAGAAATCATTATCTCTGACCACATATTATATTATTTTGAATGCAAACATCACGTAAACAGTTAAGTATAGAAGAAATAATGATCTCAACTCCAATTGAATAACGTGTATGTCTACCAGTCCTACAGCAATGGAGTAGAAAAACATTGAGTGCAGTTCACTCGAGTCTATTGTTTTATGATTTAGTTGTAGACGACATTCAATACAAGTGGAGTCACTTTCATCTTCTAATTTCAATTATTAACGATTTCTAATATAAATGGTTCGCATAACGGCTCACAAATCATTGGTTTTTATTCGGGTCTTTGTTTGACATTTGCACACAATTTATAATAAAAAAGGTTTATATCATTTAATTATTGGCTATAATTAATTGAAATAATTTAAGTTCTATCGTAAAACACCGCTTATTACGAACTTCGTTATAAACGGGACAATACTTTATACCAAACAAGTTCTTTATATGTCGAGCTATAACGCACCCGCAACCGACCCTTTTCACAAATGCTATAACAGACTGATATAATTTAACTCAATTTCTAATTAATTTGAATCAAAATTTGTTTAAAATATAAATTTATTGCTTTATTTTTATTGGGAAAGTTCACGATTGGCTACAGTTCCCGAATTGCGACCTTTTCCCGAAGTTTAGAGGACAGGTCAAAAAATAATAATGAGTTATAAACGAGTCTTCAATTTAAATAATAACGAATCGCAAAAAAGTGTGTTATAAATGGTTAGCCATAACAAGGTATGTCGAGTTAAAAAACAGCAACCATTGATTTTGACCAAAATGGTCAAGATCCAACCGACTGTACGAAGCTCGTTATAAGCGATATTTTACGCTATTTGAATCTTTTCACCAAGATTCTGCTCAGGAATAGCTAAGATCTTGCTAAAGATCTTGCGTTATTCGTACGAAATATTTACAAAAATACCTCTGAATTTAAAGTGATTGAAAGAAAAGTTTTTACTCCACATATAATACTGTGACCTCCGAGCTTGGCTATCCCTAATTATTCTCTCATTTCTTTTATTATACTCGAGAATAATGTTATAATAGAACTACAAATTGAGTTAAACATAAAATTGTGAAAATTTCATTTATTTTAATATCTCCGTCAAAACGACTATCAAATTATCTGAAAATTTATTATATTTTCCATTTGAGTGAAACTAATTGTTCGTCAAAAGAGTTCACATTTGAGTCACAATTTTATGATACTTTCAGTTCAAAAGAAACAAAATTTGATGTTCTCTTGAATTATAAGAAAATATCAAAATATAATTCTTACGATACGACAGGGATTAGCGATACCGACAACTGATTAAATATTTAAACCATATTTTATGAGTCTTCTCTTGGAAGGCTCTGATTCTCTCTCTCTCTCTCTCTCTCTCTTTCTCTCTCTCTCTCTCTCTCCTCCCTCTCCTCTTTTCTATTTTCCGTTGAAAATTTTAAATCCGTTTTCTTTCAAAATTCTTGAAAAGTATATTTGTCTTCAAAAGTTTCTTTTATGGAAAATCGATATTTTCAGTACTTGTGAAACATGGGATCGATTTGTAATTAATATCAAATGCACTTAAATTTTTGAAAGAATTTGTGTCAAACCATTTGAATTTTTAAATAAATAATTTAATTTATATTAAATATGTTTTTATATTTAAATAATTTTTAAGAAAAATTCTTATTTCTCTCAATTTTCAAATAAAAAATTAATTATTCCTAAAATTATTCTAAATATCATTGACTTCGATAAATGTCATACAAACTAGTCTTGAATGTAAATTATCAGTTAATTAGATTAAAGTCATCACAATTAATGTTATTTGTGTTTAATTCACTAAAATTTAATTTCACTCAAACTAATGGATATTTTTAGAGTAAAACATATATTTCAATGAATTATGTTATTATGAAATAAAAACAGTCTTTCACTTTGTTATTACTTCAACGAAAAGAATTTTAAGTAAACAACCTTACTTATCGATCCATAATAAATTAGACTAAAATAACAGAATTGAAACAAAATAAAATCTACTTGAATACTGGTTTCACCTATTTGTTCATTCTTGATATTAAAAAAAACAATTCCTGAATACTTTATTTTTTAAAAAATGCATTTCATTTTTCATTGGATAATACAATCGATAGGTTTAAGTGCAGTGTTTTCTAATCCAAAAGTTTCTCCAAATAAAAATCCTTTTAAGACAATAAAAAAAATTCTATTAGCATATTCTCAGGAGAGGCACAAACCCTGTAAAGACTAACTCTTTTATTCATTGGATTTTAAAACAAAAAAAGTATCAAAAGTAGTGCTATTTTTTAGGAGAGAAACCAAAAAAATGTTTTGGAAACAAAACTCGTATTAATGTATTTATTTTGTTGTTTTTTGTTTTTATACTCGAATAATACGAGTGTTTAAAAATTAAAAGGAAATAATTTCGTACTTTTATTATCTCATGAAAAATATAAAATATATAAATCATTAGAAATGTTTGGTTTGAAAGCATTCAAATATATTTCCATTTATTCAAATATATTATTTCAAGTTTCGCCCAATTTTCCTAACGATGGAGATAAAGGTAAAAGCACTGAATATTAGCACTGAATAGAGTGGATGTGCTGAGCGACCACTCCGTCCAATCAGTGCTTACATAGAAGTAACGATGCGATTGTAAAACAGAGGAATACATCCGTTTGTCTGATTGTAGGCATCAATAGAAACGGTTTCGATATTAGGTTTAGAAAATAGTACACTATTTTAGAGCTTTTGAGCCACACTTTCAGACAAACCATTAAAACCACTGCATCTGAAGTGAGACATAACGAAAAGCAAATTATGTTTCGCATCCGGACTACCATAACATTACATACATTTCGTATTTCTATTGGCTTTTTTCTAACTCTTCCGCGACTCTGAAAATAAATTGCGAGCATTTGTTCACAAAACGATAATAATTGATAAAACAATTTAATTTAATTGAATGCCTGTTATTGAAATTAGAAAATGTTTTCTCATTAGACTCTAAATGCTGTTCGTTCTGTTCAATGGGACGGCCATTCAAAATAATTAACTTTCTAGAGATAAGTTCAAAAGCAATAATCATTACTTCTATTTATATCTCGTTTAAAATATTCAGAAAATTAATCATCTCATAAATTATCTCAATTTTTCAATGAGCACAATTGGACAAGCACAAACTTCTGAACTAATTAATTCCGAATAGGAGTACATCAGAAAAATGATTATTACGTAATCTATAAGTTTTAAAAAATGTGAGAAGCTTGCTCATCACTTTTATGTGAGCATGCTCTTGTAAACAAGACTGATTAAGACTTAAACACTTTATTATTCGAAAAACGGTTCTTATATACATATTTGGTTTAATTTGATGACAAACAATGTTTGTAACATTTTTGACAAATTTATTAATTTCTTGTTTGTAAATATCTTATTATTCTGTGCAACGAATGAACCAAATTGTTATAAATGTTATGAAAATATTTATATTATGAATAATTATATCACTTATAAAACTATTATTTATACAAAACGTCATTTAATGATAAATAGTTTTTTGGCTGACTTTCAGAAGGAATTTCAAACCATTAGACAAAAAATCTCGAATTAAAAGAACGGTTGTAATGAACTGAAAGAGCAGTTGAAATATAATGTAATCATTGAATGTAATTATATAAAAGTTGTTTAATTAGTTCGTTAAGTCTCTGCAAATGACTAATGATTCGCTCAATTCTGATAACGAATTCAGGACTCGTTTTTTCCTTTCTTTAATCACATTATTAGACACACGACTATTCCACTAAACACTAGATTTTGTTGACGGATGAGATAAGAATGAGTTTCTTATTAATTCATTTAAAATCAATATTTAATTAGTGAAGATTTGTTTAAATTCTTAAACTTAAAGTTATTTGAAACTGTCTTACAGTTTGAAAGTTGGCTTTTCTGCATAACTATTGCTTCAATGACTAAAATAAATCAAAGAGTTTCGTCTATTTTTAATCAATTCAAAAGAATAACATAAATAAATGTAAATTATCTTAGAAATCAATTCAAAATTTCAATGAGTTGAAAGAATGTTTACTTGATATATGTTGTCTTGTTCAAACAATCCTTTATATTTTCAAAATTATTTAAATGAAATAAATATTATTTGCCATAAAATCTTTATTTATTTTCATTTGAGTGAAAAAATAAATTTCAATTATTTTCTTTTAAATTTAAAATTATAATTATAGCCAAGAAAATCACTACAATTTCCGTAGGATTCCCAACCGTTTCCCAACGTTTGGTCCTAAACCAAAACCTTTATTATATTTTCTCCAAAACTAATTAAATTTTATTCAATAATTCAGTTATTATAACAAATAATTATAAAAATATAACAATTAATTATAGTCTTGTAAATTGTTTTTTGTGTCAGAATTAATTAATATTAGAATGCAATCAGTTTTATGTTTTTTCGATAATAGTATTTATAATAATATCGTATTATTATTAGAATCAACTGTTATTTCAAGTAAATGAGTCGTTCATCTATTAAATCATTTGATAAATCCATTACATTATTCAATATTAGTTTCAAACAATAAGTAAAATGAGTGCCATTTGACCAAAAAAATTGGAAAACAATTTGAGCACAATTTTTGATTGGACTCAACCCATAAATACAATCCATCACAATCAATGTCTGCATTTGTCAGAGGCATTGATTCGCACCATTCCCTCCAATTTATTGTCATTTGGTTCTATAAACTCATTACTACTTTTATTTGTAATAAATATTAATTTATTCTCAAAATTAATGATAATTTAAAGGAAAGGAACAAAAAATTCTTTCATTGAGTCCACCATTGGATCGATTTTGAATTATTGAATGCATTTTCTGGCATTTGAATCAAAATAATACTTTGAAAGCCCTTTCAAAATATAATGCATTGATTTCTGAAAAGAAAAATCCTTAGAAAAAAAATAGTTTATTCTGTATTAAAATTCAAATGTTATTTCAATAATGGTTTGAATCTTAAAGAAATTTATTCGATATTTTCGATATCAAAATGAAATGAAACAAAAAGTATTTTCATCTAAAATAGTATATTAATGTAATTATTTTAAATATTCGTTAATTGAATGGAAAAATCAAATGATCCGTAAATTGAACGCAAAAGTGAAGAAAAATCGATTCATTTATGCGAAAGAAAAACATTTGATAAATAAGAAAAACTAAAATAGGAAAAACTCAAGCAACTTTTCATTTCGAGTATTGGCTTCTATTAGACGACAAATTTTGTAACGATTTTCGATTGAAATTCTTTTGACTGCTATTCGCGTGAAAATGCATTTGAAATTCATTAAACCGAATGTAAGATATATTTATTGCATTCAACGAAACTTGAATTTATTTTTATTGGTCTCCTTTTGAGTAGTGCTCTATTATACAGGGATGTCCACAAGCAATATGTTTGGAATTAAAACATTCTCACCAACTCTGACAACAAATGTTCTGTTTTTGTGTTTATGAAGTTTTTTTACTGAATCAGTTGACTAATGTTATCCCTACTTTAGGGCCAGACATATATCCAATCCTTTGAATCTATTGTATGGTTGAGAACGGCTTTAAAATAGTAGTAGTGTTGGACTGACAACAAAATGTTATAGTCTATAAATTAGACAATTCTTTGCACTTCAGATTCAAAGTCTTCTGGAAATAAACTCTAATTTATGACGCGTTGAAAGCCTTCTTTTGTACAATTTTTTTGTTGGTCTAATGTCTGGTCTCATGTAATAAATACCGTTTCAATGATTCAATTGTCGGCTTAACAGAAGATTTCACTCTTACTTTCATACTTTGATTTACGAAAATTTCAATAAATATCTCTCATAACTGACTGAAGAGATTTTCATCGAAATACAAGACTTATATTTTCATTTTAAATACATTTGAAGACTTTATTATTCAATTCAAACTTTAAATTATGTGAAAGTTTAAATAATCAAATCTATCTAGGAATTGATCAAGCAAATCGATGCAAATTTTGTTTTCTTTTTCAATTTTCGGATCGTTTGCAGAAAATATTATCGACTTTTGAGAGAAACCTTTTACTGGTATTAGATTTTCTACAAAACTTTCAATCTTTGAATGACTAAAGCCTTTAAATCACTTTTATTGATGTCTTCGATAATAAATAATAAAAGCCAATATCAAAGACAGGTCTGTCCTGTTCTACATTTTCTCTAAATAAGATCTTTAACGGGAAAAATGACACAAAATATTTTCAAGCAAAACATCATTTTCTTAGACAACGGCTAAGTTTTTGATGAATAAACTCAACTTCCCTTTGAGTTAAGTCATGAGAAAAGTTAGTTTTGATATAAGAAATATTATTTACTTACTTTTCAAATTGAAACCATTAAGTAATGTAAAAATCAATAGTTTTTGGCAAATATCCATTAAATTATTGCCCATTTTAGACAATTATATTGACTTTTGGTCTTTAGTGTGAGTATTGAACAATCAAAACAACAAAATAATGTTTCTCTTCAAAGACTTTCTTCTCAGACAAACTCTTTTGAAACTTAAATAATGTTTATATAAAAGTTTATTCTCTTATCTTCTTTTTGGTGGACACGAAAGTCAGTCAATCTTTTTATATAAATTTTGAAGAAAATTCAGTGATTTTTCAGATCAAATCAAAGTTCATGTTCTCAATGACAGTGACGACAAACACACAAATCTTTTCTTTCATCTCATTTTCAAACAGAAAACAAGTAAAAGAAGAGTTGATCTGAAGAAGATGTATAAGAAGTATTTGAAGAAAAGCCACTGAAGAGGAGCATTAGTTACGGCACTGTTTCTAATTTGCAATTCAAATGGAAATAACACCGAAAAATATATATAAATTCAGTGAAACTATTCTCGTGTGTCGATAAATGGAGAGCCCAACGACTCGACTCTAATCAAAACCGATATATAGTTTTCAAACTAACCTAAAATCAAATGAAATGAAATTTATTAAACGAAAGAAATGTTACAAAACTCTAAATCTTTGCTCTCTCTTCAGATTCACCAGAATTTTCAGTTCAAATGGATTTTATTTATTTATTTAAAATCAGAGATTCTTTAAAATTTGATCAAAACTTATGTTAAATGTTGTCTTCAGAATAAATTCAATTCAATCTTCAATTTATTAGGGAATCAGAATTCAGTTGAATTTGAGTTCACTTTCTTTAATAAAGTCGAAAAGTTTTCGTTGAGTTTAATTTGAAAGAGATTTTGGTATATAAAGCACACGACAAACAAACATATCGACAGCTCTTAAGAGTGCGGAACACAATCTGAGCTAAAGGTAGACTCAGAGCCGTTAGGTTTAGGCTCTCATTCTCTTTACGTGTCGGCAGAGAATATGCGCTTTTGTGCCAAATATTAGCTAACTTTCTGAGGTTGAGGTACTCCACCGCCGATCTATTGATTTTAACATAAACCCAACCGGTGTTCACAATAGTATACATATGTGTGTTATATGCGGTGCTCTCAATGTGTGTTCTATTCTCTGTGTCCGTCTGTTTCTATGTGTGAATCGCTATGAAATTCCAGTTTCCAAACAGATAGAGAGCCCCGAATGCGATGCTATCGATAAGAGCACAGCACCAGCGGATGCCTTTCATTGTCATACCATTTATAATGAACAGACAAATGGTATCACTTCTCATACTTTTAAGTCAGTCCGACCTAACATTTGACGGATAAACTGGTATTCCCTGTAAGACCATAACTTATTAGAGTTTATATTGTGTAGGCTTTCCATTAGTGAACAATCTGTGGTCTCATTATTTGAATGCTAACATCATATGCCGTCTGTTGTCTTGAATAACAAAATAAAGCTATAATTTCATACAATATTTGACTAATTAAGTAAACATTTATACCAAACATTAATACAAAAGTCAATTATTTTTTGTTTTTTTTTAACTAAATTTAAGTAAAACTTCATTCAAATAAATCGTTTCATCTCTTCAGTCAATTCAATGAATAAATCCGGAATACAAAAGAAAAATCCATACATTTGATTCTTAGACGCTTAAATGAACCAAATTGATATACGAGCTTGCTCATTCAATATTCATTCCAATAAAGTTATATAAATCTTGTTTAAGTGAAGTATATTTTCTAGAAAATGTTGATTGAGTTAATAAATTGGATAAAATTCAAAGAATTCATTTGAATAACAGCCAAATGTATTGGATTTCATTTCCTATTAGGAAATTCCTGATTAATTTTGAAACTGTTTTTCTCACAAATTCTTTCTTCTATTTTTTGTTTCTTCTATGTTTTGAATCAAATAATACAAATGTAAAAGAGCATTTTATTTACCAATTAATTTGTGTACAAAATCTATCAAACATTTAATCAAATATTGATTGTTATGCAATAAAACAATTATCTTTGACATTTTAAAAAGAATGAAAGTTAGCGAAACAAAAACTTGCAGGAATATTTCTACAATTTAATTTGAAGAGATAATTAAATTTCAAATTAAAACAAAATTTTTAAACTGTGTTTATTAGTGCCACCAGTTTTAAAATCAATACCAAAATATGAATTAACAAAAACTTGGAAGTAATGGATCGCAAAAAGACGTCTCATTTAAAATTCATGAATGTATGCAAACTCTCATAAATAGATTAAACTTAGAGTAAAGTAATGTAAAACTGAGGATAAACTTGTTTTTTAACAGAAAAACAAAACAAAAACTGAGATACAAACGTAAGTGTTTTATAGCATCGCTTTCAAACTGAGTAAGGCATATATTAAAATGTATTTATTCATACATCCCATCTATTATTTATCCATAATTTTGATTAATTATGGATAAATAAGTTTAGCCTAGGTTAAAACTAGAAAATACATTAAATTAAGTTTTAATGAGAAATTAATTGATTAAAAATCAGAGTAAATACATTTTTAAAAATTTTAGTTGAATTAGATATAAGTGTATCTTGGTTATATTTTGTTAGAACTTAGTGCTGTCCACTGCAATACAAATAAATTTAATGTTTGTGTCATTTTAGGAATAAATAATTCAATATTGTATTAGACTTGAAAAATGACTTAATATTAGAGACTAACAAAAATATATAAAATAAATGCAATGTTTGAGACAACTCTGTGTACGCCTTAAGACAAATCATT